>JAZHPD010000024.1:0-57997 GCA_037575805.1 Lecanicillium sp. G3 | reverse complement strand
ATCTAAATTGTTCCGGTTGCTCCATCCCCGGGCCGGCACCGCCAAACGTAAAAAAAAAAAAAAAAAAAAAAAAAAAAAAAAAAAAAAAAGACAATTCATTCACATGGAACAGCTATTCAAACAAATCCTGGCCGCATTATACAAAGCGCACGACTCGTGCTCCTCAGACCGCCTCGCCACCTCCTGCAACAACACTAATCGTACAAGTCCACGAGAATTGCGCAGCTTTGACGTAAACCCATTCCCATACCCCATGCTTTTCCCGTCGTCGCAAACACGCGGCTGTTGTATCTATCGTCCTAGTGCGAGCTATGGCTGAGTCGCGAGCGTTTGCGGCCGCCGGTCGAAGTCGTCGCGGGGTGCATCTTTTCGTTTCGCTCCCTCTTGAGCTTTTCGTCCAAAACGCGGGCTGTAGCACATGAAACATTAGCAAAGGGTTCCAGAACAAATCCCCGACATCCGGTAAAGGCGCCGTTCCGCAGGGGCCCGACTGCCCGCCAGAAGATGCTCCTCCGCCATTCTCCCAAACCAACACCCGGGGCAAAAAACGTACTGAGAACATCGTAACCAAACTGCGGGTGCTCCAGGCACAAACTCTTGAACTCGGCCTCGGCCTCGGCGCGGAGCGCGTGCGAGCGCGCGGCCCAGAAGCTCGCGATGGGGGCGCGCACGGCGGCGTCGTCGGCGGCCGTGTGCGAGTAGACGTAACGGGCGTAGGCGAGCTCGCCCTTGGCCGACGAGTCGATGCAGTGGATCTTGGACGAGGCCAGCTTCTTGAGGCGCTCCATGCCGAACTTCTCGGCGAGCGTGTAGATGCGCGCGTGCCGCAGGAGGTGGTCGCCCGTGTCGTCGACGCCCGGCATGCTGGGGTCGTGCTCGAGCACGCGCTGCCCGGGCACCTTGCGCGGGAAGTACTCGCCCGTGTAGAGAAACTCGAGGAAGCTGCCCATCGCAACGTAGTCTTCTTCGGGGAGCTCAATCTGTCGCGGCTAGATGGATTGCGTGAAAGGGTTAGCCTTGCTGCTACTGCGAACTGCGACGACAGTTCTGTCGCTCCGCCGCAGCGTTTGCACCGCCATTGCGCGCCGGGGGAAAAAAAAATATGTACGTACGCTTCCGTCATCGACAAAGGTCTGACACAGCGCCTCGAGGTACGAGCTCTTGGCCAGCAGCGCCTGGTGCGCCGTCAGCACCATCTGCGAGTCCTGCCCGACCAGCAGCGTCACGATCGGGCTCGACAGGTACTCGATGAAGCTCGGCCGCGTCTCCGCCACGGGCTCCGATTGGATCACCGTCGTCTCCGCGTCCTCCACCGGTCCCTTCTCAAACGACGTCTCCTCGCCCGCGGGTATGGTGGCCGCGGCGCCGTCGCTGGCGCCCTCCATCTCCACGTCGCCGCCCGCGGCCGGGATCTCGATCTCGACGGTCGAGGCGTCGTCGCGCACGCTCAAGTTGTCGCTGTCTGGGTCGGGCATGGCGCAGATGTGATTTTCCGGGCGGTGTATAGTCGGGGGAGTGGAGGAGTAGGGTCGGCAGCGGGTGCTGGTGAGGCAATTGGCGTTAAACAGGAAGCGTGTTTTGTTGAAGCTCTGCGATGGCTGGGTCGCAGCGTTGGCGATGGTGTGGCGCTGCGGTACCGGTTTACATGGCGGCTCACAGGCGGCACCGGATGCGTCGACAGCAACCATAGTGCAGACAATAAAATACAACATAAATACAACATAAGTATAGGCGGCTTTTTATTTTCAAATTGACTGAAAATGAAGTTCACAAATCATTAATCAGACATAAAACATAAGAGACGTTGACGTTCATACTGTCACGCAGCACACACAAAACATACGTATACAACAATAGACTTGATGGAGTTGGTTCGGCTGTAAGGCTCACGTCCAGCCAGGTATACCCTATAGGGGCCTTCAGGAAATATTGCTTGGCTAATACATATAAATTCCCACCAAAAAACACGCGATGCTCGCTTGACACATACTAATGCCCGTCTGAAGTAGACTACCCTACATAGTAAATATCTTGAAAGTCAACCCGGAAGAGGATGGCAAACGCCGAGCAAGATATGCGCAGAGTTTCGTGAGCGTACACTGGCATCAGGAGTCAATCTTGACAACTAAATCAGGCAACAGTTCAACAAACGATGGGCTTCCAGGACCACCAGCCAGCGCAAGCTTAATCACCTGCTTTTCACCACCACCAGCAAATGATATCTTCTGCCTCCCATCACGCCCCCCAGAAGGCACGCTGAAATGCCACCCATCGCTCGCATCGGCCTCAAACACAGACTCATACACAGCCCGCAGCTCAACTACATCCCCGTCCGGCGCCTCAATCACAATCCTCGACACGCCCTTCACGCCCGACGGATGCACGGTCAACCCCGGCTCCGTCTCATACGGCACCCGCAGCCTCCGCGGCGTCCGATCCAGACACCAAAACGGCAGCGTCCCCGGCGCCGTGAACCCGCCGCCCGGCCCCGTCGCCGCGCCAATCGCCCACTGCAGCACCGTCCCGTCCTCCGTCACCCGACCGCCCGGCACGGGGTCGTTATACGCGTACCCGGTGTGCGCCGCGCGCACGCGCCGCTGCACCTCTGCAAACTCGCGCTCTTGCCGCAGCGAGCACGCCCAGTCGATGATGGTGCCGTCGGGGAGGGCGCCCCAGCGGTGCGTTCTGCGCGTGGGCGGGTCGACGGTGGGGAGGAAGGCGATGAGCTCGATGTAGACGCCGTCAGGGAAGAGGATGAGGCGGTTCCAGGTGAGGCCGTCGGCGTGGCGGCCGCCGGGGGCGACGGTGAAGAGGCCGGCGAGGTGGGCGTCGATGCCAGTGAGGGTGTGGTGGTCGACGAGGATGACGATGTGGTCTAGGAGGGGCTGCGCAGGCGTTGTGTTGTTTGAGGAAGCACTGCTCATTTTTGTAATCTAATCTATAATGATCGGTTTTCCGTGATGAGATGTTGATTGATGAAATAGTTGTTGTAAGTGTCAAAGTTGACGGCTAAGAGCGGCCTTACAAATCATCTCAACCCCGCGTTGACGTGCTGCGGTACCGTGGCTGCAGGGACGGATGTCGCTTATATCCGGAACTACCATGTCTACATCGATTCAGCACCATTCGCAACATATTTAAGTATGTTATAGGTGGAAAATGACCGTGTATTTTTATTTTATGCAGCAAAAGACGTAGCTGGCTCTCAGTACGTCCAGGCGACTAACACAGTAAATCCAGATCGGGTTATGTACTTGCACATAAATTTACGTCAGCAGCCAGTTGCGCAATGAGCCGAGTTATATACAGATACATAACAATAATGAACTTCATTCTCAGCAGGGCAAATCATACAGTTATTTGCAACGTTAGCTATAGCCTTGTGCTTCCAGAACGTAGCCGACTGCGTTATCTCTCCCAAGAAATGGCACTGTAGACGTCGCATTCATATATATCCGTGGCGATCTTCCCCGTACGCCGGCCGACTGGCGGTCGGTAGCAGCCCTCCACAATGGGCGTCCGCTAGCCTCTCCGGGACAGTCTGGTCCCCTCGCGCAGCCCTGGATAGCCAACGCGGTACGCCCGCACCAATTGGCTCGCTCCAGGGCCTGAATAGAGGTGCTGTGAAAATCATACGAAGGAACAAGCTAACAGCAAGCGTATGGGCCTTCCCAACTTGATGGGATGGGAGTACCAGGACGCTGCTTTCAACTGTATTCTCGATGCTTGCAAGGATGACGCCATTAAGGTCCTCGTACTCTGTTACCTCTCTCTGTGCCTGCGTATCCGCCAACCCTACCACCGCTTGCACCGGTTCTGCTAGTTACTAGCAGCTCTGGTGGCAGCCTCGTCACCACCTAGCCTAGCCCTACCACTACCGATTCCACTGCTTCTGGCTCTCCTACCACCAGCTCTACTCCCGTCTCCGGTAGCAACCCCGGTTCTGGAAACAATCTTGGATTCGGTAACAAACCCCCGCCCTGGTTCTAACCCCGGCTCCGGCAACAACGGTGGCCCTTGCTCCGCTCCCAACCCCGGCTCTGGCTCTGATTGCAACCCTCCTGGCGGTAACGACTCTGGCAACTCCGACAACTCTGGCAGCGGCAATTCCCCCGGCGGCTCTGAAGACAACGATATGCCCATGTTTAATCCCAACGCTGCCTCTAGCCTCAAGGTTGGCCTCGTTGCTGGCGTTGTTGGTGTCGCTTGGGTCGTCGTCGCTGCTTTTTAAGTGGCTGGACATGCCTGACTATGTAAACGAGACTCTAGGGGCTCCCTGTCAGCTGATGCTTATTGCTCACTGACAGGCGCTACGATTATAACAGACGAAGACAGCGATCAAACATTGAAATGTTTCGTTAGCATAATATTTATATACAGACGTATTAATTGCCCATGTGATATTCCGTCTACTTGATTCTAAATAAAATCGTCGTCGGCCCCGTGTAAGTGGTTGTCTCGGCTCCACAAGGCCGGGCGCGCCCGCCGGGCGGAATCCGAAAATTTCCATTCCTAGAATTCCATGGCCATTCCTCAAAGTGCACCCCAAAAAACTCACCCACAACAGGCAAAGCATCACAGTCACCGGCTCGCCATTCACGATGGCCTCGTTCGCCCAGCCCGTCGCGCCTGTCGGAGCCGGAGCCGCAGTCTCCGAGGTCATTCGCGCGCAGCACGTTCACGCCGTCCTTGACGCCCTCAAGCGGCGCAGCCCCATCTACAACACCATTCTCCCGACGCTCACGCTGCAGGCTGTCGAGCAGGGAAAGGTCGTCTGCCGGCTGGTGCTCGACGCCATGCACGTCAACAGCCGCGGCAGCCTGCACGGCGCCGTCTCTGCGACCATCGTCGACATGGTGACGGGCATGGCCATCGCCGCGTGGGATCTGCGCGACACGACAGGTGCCAGCGCCGACATGCACCTCAGCTACCTTGGCACGGCGTCCGTGGGGGAAGTTCTTGAGATTACGGCCACCGCGGAAAAGGTTGGCGGCAGCTTGGCGTTTGTCACGATACGCATCGAGAAGATGGGCGCGGACGGGACGCGTGTTCCCGTGACGCTGGCGCAGCACACCAAATTTGTTCGATCATCGCCGAAGAACCCATCTACGGGCGTGAACACCCCTGTTGGTTGATTTCTGATGATCTGCACGCCAATAAAGATAGACGGTCACATGAGAGAAGAAAGTCAGAGCATATAGACTTGTTTTTACTTAATGAGGATGACGGGATGCAATGAGAGACGAGATTGTTATGTTCTTCCTGTTCAGCTTGTGATATCGCCGTCAACGATCAACTCTTGGCCCGTAATGTATTTTGCCTCATCCGAGGCTAAAAAAACGGAAGGTCTTTTTGGCGTTCCTTCTGTGATTCCACCGCGGCAATGAGCATTGCTTTACAGTCAGGGCACAAAGCCTGATCCTATTTGAGCGAGGAATAATCAAGAAAAGTAGGTTCTCCTTTAAGACAAGTCGTTTAACTAGTTATAATATCATCAAAGGATTCCATGTGAACATCATTTCTACAGCTTGCCTGAAGGAAGCTGGGATTTGGACTATGGGTTTTGATGATACCCTGCGCATTGGAACACCCAATGATAATGTCATAGGCAAACGACTTGTCTTAAAGGAGAACCTACTCTTCTTTGATTATTCCCCGCTTAAATAAGATCAGGCTCTGTGCCCTGACTGTAAAGCAATGCTCATTGCCGCGGTGGAATCACAGAAGGAACGCCCAAAAAGACCTTCCGTTGACCCACTTCCTCCACGAGTGACACGACCGAATTTGCGACATCCCAAGCACCACCCATTCTTCCTGTAGGAACTTGGGCGTCGCGCATCTCACGGGACTCCTTATACCCTCCACCGCCAGGCGGCGGGTAACGCTCTGCCATAGTGTGCGTATAAGGCGTCTCAATCAAACCGGGCACGACTGAGTTAAACTGTACACCTTTGCCAGCAAAACTGACGGCTGTTGACTTGACAAATTGCATGACACCGGCCTCGGCTGTGTTATATGCGATCTGATCCTTTCCAAGGTCCCGCAGCCCGGCGATACTAGAGACGCAGACGACAGAGCCGCCATCGGACTGCCTCTCCATGATGGCGAGCACGTGGTGGCACGCGAGATACACAGTTGGGAGAAAAAACACTGATCTGATAATCCCAAACGTCCTCAGCCATTGTCGCGGCGTTTCCTGGCTGGGAGTAACCAATGTTGGTGACGAGAATGTAGAAGCGGCCGTGCTGGGTTACGCAAGCGTCAAGTGCCCTGACAGAGATAGATGACGTTGCATCTGCATCTGCCTCTATAACGCTGCAGTACCCGCCGATCTCAGTGATTGATTTCTGAGCCTTCAACGTGGAGGCGGTTGTGCGATTGCCGCCGAAAATAGTTGCGCCTTCTCTCGCGAGTTGGACTGCGCAGACGGCACCGATGCCCCAGCATTCTGCGTCGCTGGATTCCGTCTGGCCCAGGCCAATGATGAGGGCTACTTTTTCGTTAAAGTCAAGCATGGCTCAAAGTTTCAAATAGCTTCAATAAAATAGAAGATAAATATTTTGGCTGTATGCTGCAAGACCAAGTAGTCTCGGACGCCGTCTTACACAACAACTTTTGGATTGGGGCCGCTGTAGACAAATGGTCGCCGGGCGGAACAAGGGGACAAAGATACTTCATGGCAGCTCGGCGCTGAGAGCATTGCAGCTAGGAACATTGTCGCCGAGCTGAAGAGTAGCGCCAGAGCAGCCGCAGCTATTAGCTCAAGTCTGTCTTCTCGCCACGCCCTCGCCACCGCCGCACCCACAGGCCAATTGAGCGAATTCCAGTTTATGCATCACATGACGGTCCTGGTCTTCTTGTTGTAGTGCTCGGGCATCGTGTGCATCGACGGCGCCGTCTGCCGCTCCTGCGTCTGCGCCCGTCTGGCCGTTGTGCCAGAGCGCTTGCGTCCGCGCGCCCCGGCAGAAGAAGCAGACTGCCTCGGCGAATTGCCGTAATGTGTTCGACGGGCCGGGTCGTCGTCGTTTTTTTGAAGTTGCGATTTGCGGGTGTCGATACGTAGTACGTTGACGGAAAGCTTGCTGAATGAAGGCGAACATGCAACTGCCTTTGGAGCTAGCCAGCGCTGGGCTCGCATCCGTCCGCACGTGACAGCGCCTGCCCGGCCGCGCTCCGACCTCGGATTAGTTAGTCACTTCAGAGGTAAAAATATCTCCGAGTCCACACCTCGCTTTTGCTTTCAGCCCAATTCACCCACTGGACTATACAGTACAGATATCGACGCTATGTCGAGCTTTGGCAACTACTTTCGCGTGACGACGTGAGTTTTTCAAACTAACCTGCCACGGGCGCAGGACAACAGGCGTACTGACCTCTCATTGTTCACAGCGCGGGGGAGTCTCACGGCAAGTGTGTCTCCTGCATCATCGAGAACTGCCCGCCCGGTCTTGCCCTCACTGAGGAGGACATCCAGCCTCAGCTCAACCGTCGACGCCCAGGCCAATCGGCCATTACTACCCCGCGCGACGAGAAGGACCGCGTCACGATAGGATCTGGATGCGAGTTTGGGCGCACGTGAGAGCACCCCACGGAAAGTCAAAATATCACGATACTAACATCCCATAAGCTTGGGCTCCCCCATAACGCTCACAGTATTGAACGAAGATCAACGCCCGAAGGACTACGCCGCAAAAACGACAGATGTCTACCCGCGTCCCTCGCACGCCGACTGGACCTATCTCGAGAAGTACGGGATTAAGGCCTCCTCCGGGGGCGGCCGGAGCAGCGCCCGCGAGACCATTGCCCGCGTCGCCGCCGGCGCCGTCGCCGAGAAGTGGCTACGCGAGGCCTACGGCGTCGAGATTGTCGCCTTTGTGTCCTCGGTCGGCAAGATCAAGCTCTTCGACGACCTCGACGCCCTCAGCAGCGACCCCAAGTTCCTCGAGCTCGTCGACACCCTCACTCGCGACAAGGTTGACGAATTTCTACCGGTGCGGTGCCCTGATACTGTGATTATGAAGCGTATGGAGGACAAGATCGCCGAGCTCCGCGACCAGCACGACTCGATCGGCGGCACAGTCACCTGTATTATCCGCGGATGCCCGTCCGGCCTCGGCGAGCCGTGCTTTGACAAGCTCGAGGCTCTCCTCGCGCACGCCATCATGTCGATTCCTGCGACCAAGGGCTTTGAGATTGGCTCTGGCTTCCATGGCGCCGAGATGCGCGGATCCGTCCACAACGACCCCTTTGTGTCCACCCCCGCCGACACTAAGGCTACGACACCAGGCGCTAGCGTTGGCATCCCTCCGTCTCGCCTACACACTAAGACGAACCACTCGGGTGGTGTCCAGGGTGGCATCTCTAACGGCATGCCCATCTTCTTCCGTGTTACGTTTAAGCCCCCCGCTACAATCTCCCAGGACCAGACTACCGCGCGCTATGATGCTTCCGGCGAGGGCGTCCTAGCCGCTAAGGGCCGTCACGACCCTAATGTTGTCCCTCGCGCAGTACCTATCGTTGAGGCTATGGCCGCTCTTACGATCGCGGACGCCCTTATGGCTCAGCATGCGAGGCAGATGGGTATGAAGATTGCTGCAGCTGGAAGGTAGTATATTTTGGGATACAGTGTTTCAATTTACTATGAATGAACGTGGAGACCAGGGAGAAGCACCAGCAGGTTAGAAAAGCTTACATTAGAAAAGGTGCCGGCAATACATTCAAGGCGTTTCGGGCATAGGTGGTTTATTAGACTTGGACCTTGTCCACGTTCAGTCCTTCCCCAACGAAACCGACAATGCCTTCAGCTCGGGCAGGAGGAAAGGAGCATGCCAGTGGCGAGCACAACGAGATCAGGATTCTCCTCCCATAACCGAAAGAAGCAATCGGGGCTCTAGAAGCGTCGGCGCTCATGCACGAGGACGCAAAAGATATTTCTCAGCGGCAATGGCCCTGCGAGCAAGGCAAAACGGATAGTGGCAGATAGTGAAAGATCAAGCGTCAGTGCGTGCCTTGAGTACGGATGCTTAGCTATATCACGTCAAAGGGTCCATTTTTAGCACTCCAAAAAAGAATCAAGAAAAAAAAAAGGAATATTGGAAGATAAAGCATTTCTGTGACAGGCAAGGGCGTTAGGTCAACAGCTCAGAGCAAGCATCCCTAGCATTCGTATCTAGTCTCTGTACCGGTCATTTTTTTCTCAACGTAGACAACACAGGCTAATTCAGTAACGATTTCCGATAGTTACATTCCGCCACAAAAGAAAACAGCATTTCTCTAGACTTAATTTCAGTAACAGTATTTTCTCGTAAGAAAGCAGAGAAGCTTGGCATGGCTTCGTAGTTCCATCCTTTGCCGCTCTCAATCGGCCTCTCTCGTTTTGGCGGCTTTCGACTTTTCGAGTTTTGTTGTAATTTCTCCAACATTCGGTTCTGTCCTTTGACAGGCGGCACGGCGCACATCTCTTCGAATGCTGACCTTTAATGCCAAACTACAGTGGCTTTCCGTAGTCGCGGTAGCCTGCATGTAGCTATGGGTCCCCAGATCTAAGTTACTATCCAATATGAGTACCTCTAGTTTTACCCAGATATTATTCGTTTGGGTTCCTATAGGTTGCCGGCCTGCTCCTTACCGTGGCCGAGGACAAACTCGCGCCCACCCAGGTCTTCCCCCGAGCTCGTATTCTGTTCCAGAGTCATACAGCCCTCTCTGTACTGTACATGGCCAAGGGGATGCGACACGTTCCATCATGTAGCAGTCAGCTGCATCAAAGTGGCGTGGGAGCTGCATGTTGTAAGCGCCGAGCAAAAGAGGGGGTTGGGAGCTGAAAAGTCAACTTTGCAGCCCAACAACAAACGGTTGGGACTGCATTTGCAAGAAAACGGTTCTGAGAAGCTATTGGATGCCAAAATTATCGTCAACCGAATACCCGAGACAGAGTAGAGAATCGTATCATGGAGTCGCCACTCATCGAACAAGGAGGAGAGCCGTTGCCTGCACAGCTACCAACGCCCCCTTCCTCGCCGCTAAGCAAGAGAAGAGCAGAAAAAAATGTCATCATAACGACAATTGAAATTGAAGAAGCACCGCCTGCTCGCCGACCGAAAAGTCCGACCGGGCCCGAAGTAGTCGAGCCCAGCGAAGAAACTGCCACTTCAAGCGCCCCAGAGCAAACGGCGGCAACAAAAGCAGCCATCAAAGCCTTGAAAGACGCTCTATGTCTCAGTGGTGGTCTCTGCGGCTCGGAAAAGAAGTACGATCCAACTTCTACGTGCCGCCAACCAATCAGAGGGGAGGTGTCTGCCGTCGAAACGATTCTCGAGACCCTACTGAAGCCAGGCTCGCCATCAGAGGACGAGAAGAAGCTTGGTCAGCTGGCAGGGATGATTCACTGCATCTACCACGATGATCCGAAATACATCGGTAAGAGGATTGATAAGTGGTTTCCAGCCTTGCCCATGGACGAAAATGGCCAGCAACGCCTTCCGCCGCTTCAGAGACGGCTTCGAGCCAGGCTTCGGGCCATCATAGGTCCATGTCCAGGGAAATGCACCGCCGTCAACAAAGGCAACGGTAACCCCTGTGGAAGGCCAATGCCTGATCGTAAGCGGTCAAACTATGAAAAGACAGTAGAGGATATGGTGATGATTGGGACAATGTCTGGAGGCGGTAACTTGGAGGAGCTCTTCGATGTACTGCTACACAAGCTACGCTGCTCAACGCATGACAATGTGTACTATACAACACAAGCTTCGTGGGTTACAAAGATACGTGAATTTTCCAAAGCTTGTGGGAGTGCGAGGCAAGACGTGAAAGAGCATATGGCAGCGGCCAAGGCTGAGACTATGGCGGCAAAGGCCAAGAGCAAGACCGCGGTAACAGTGGGAGGGACCGGTGCCTCGGTGGACAGAGAGTCTGGTTTGATGTCGCCACCGCCCAGCCCCCGAACGGAGTCGGCACATATGGCCGCAGCCAACTCCGCGCTCGACGAACTTGACTCCAGCCACTTCCACATACGTGGCAAGGGAGAGCCCATGAAGGAAGGCAAGACTCCAGAGGAGGTTGTTATCAATATTGCCCGGGCCCAGCTCATGAGCTCCAAGCGAATCGCCGATGATGAAGTCCAAGAAGGATTTGTGTACGCTTACTCGGTGCCGGAAAACGACGGCTTTGTCAAGATTGGCTTCACAACTCGCGACATCCAAAAACGTCACGAAGAATGGGAGGGGGACTGCAACCGCAAAATCATAGCTTTGTACCCTGTCGATGGGACAGGTGTAGTGATACCGCATGCGCACCGCGTCGAGAGGCTAGTGCACGGAGAGCTGATGAAGCACAAGGTACGCATTTGGTGTGAGAGCTGCTACAAGCAGCATTGTGAGTGGTTCGAGGTGTCTCCTGAGCAGGCAATTGCCTCAATTGTAAAGTGGTCGTTGTGGATTGTGGCAAGGCCATACGAAGAGGTCGTCGATGTTGCTGGCAAGGGAAAGCGGTGGACTCTGAAGAAGGCGGAGCTGGCAAAGCTTGCGAAGATTGGCGACTTCATTGAAGATCCGCGAAAGAATGTCAAGCCGGACCCACCTATGGAGAAGGTCGATCCTTGAGATGGATTGAGGATTTATTTTGTATGATCGTCTACCGTTTTTGTTCTTTAGCGACTGTGACCAATCTCTTCGAACCAATTGATCCACCTCATAATGACAGTCGACGGCGCATACATTTAGGCTAGCATTCGATGCAAATAGGACCGACGCGTGGCCGGCAAAGCGGCAAACTGACCCCCAAGCGGCGTCAGCCCTATTGCACTGTGTTAATTCGTCAGGCATGGGTTCGTTCCTAAAGAGCACTGAAAACAGCCCTGTCCAATTTTCTACAGTCCAACGTCAGCTAGGCGAGGCGCTGGTGCCGCTGCTGAAGAAGGCGGAGGAGGGCGGCGGAAAAGGCTGAGGAGGCGGACAGGAATAAGGATTTGTTGTTTGGGGAGGATGGGGCGCAGACATTTGCAATGTTGATGGAGAAGATGATGGCTATGCATGGGCCTCTGCAATAGATGTGGTTGCTGCGATGGATATTTAGTAGACTGTATATAGATTTGAAAAATTAATGCCTTGTTTATACACTGAATTATTCACATCATCTTTCCATTATAATTTCATCATGATTTATTTACTTGAAACTATTTTCATCGTAACGTATTTACTTTATATGGCTTTATATACAGCTCAACGCATGCTTGACCTTCACAGTGCTTGGCGATGCCCACCTCCATCAATGCGTAGCTTTTAGTTACCGGTGTACTGGCAGGTAACGTCGGCGCCGTCAATCTCGCATTGGCTGAGGATCTCGCCGTTGGCCTTGATGTCGATGACGGTGCCGCCGCTGGGGGAGATGGTGCCCTGGGAGCCCGAGGCAACAGCATCAGTGAACGTAATGGTGCCATAGTCCGCCAGGGGCACGAGGCTGCCACCCTGCTGGAAGTCCTCGACGATCCACTCGGCGTTTGTCTGGCACAGAGTAGAGGGCGTGTTGGTGAAAGTGTGCGAGACCTTCTTGCCCGACGTCAGGTTCTCCAGCGTAGCAACGCCCGTCTCGCTGCTGGTGGCATCAACGACCATTTTGACCTGGTCGCCCGCGCGCAGCGGGAAGTTGGCGAAGCTATGAGAGTAGTCGGGAATCCACTCAAACCAGGCATCGTACGAGCCGTCGCCGTAGAAGGAGACGCCGGTCTGCAGGATCGCCGTCTGGCAGCTGTCGCCGTCGATGCCGACCCAGGCCGAGGCGGCGGCGTCGTAGCCGCCCGTCGCCCGCGGGACGGTGATGGTGCCCTCGACGTGGCGGAAGCCCTGACCGTTCTGCACGGCGCCGGACCAGTTGGTCGAGTACTCGACGTCGGCCGCGTCGGCGGCGCTCGGCGCGCTCTGCTTGAAGTGTGAGCGGCGCGTGCCTTCGGCGGGGGTGCGCTGGCGGAGGAAGGTCTCGCTGGGGAGGGCGGTGGCCAGGCTGGCGAGCGCGGCGAATGCGTAGGCGTACTTCATGATTGCCTCGGTTGTGGTTGGCTGGAGTTGGTTTGGTTTGATATTGGGGAAAGAGGACTGAGAAGTTGAGTGCTTGAGCAGACAACTCAAGTCAGTTTGGGCAGGCTCGTCAGTTCCCTTTTATACCTGGAGCGACTCGAAAGGATCCCATGGACGAGGCATTGTCAGGCGGCGATAATGGATTCCCGTCCTTTCTTCCACCATCCGATAGCGACGGATACCTCCGGCGTAGTTTTGATAGCGTAAACGGCCCGGCGTGTAGTTGCATTTGCTACACCCTTCAACGACGCCAAGCTGTATATCGCAGGTGCTTTGTCGGCGTCCAGCCACATGAGGCACCATAGTCTGACATTACAAGGAGACCTCCGCGGGGACAATGCTAGCAATACTCAACAATGAGAACAAAAGAAAGACCGCGTACGCATAGTTCAAAAACACTGACAACGATTCCTTCGACCGAGCGCTGTCAGGGTGCATACCCCGTCTTACCCAAATAGGCAAGAGAATAGTGCTAGAGAGGGACGCTGAGCGAGAGATCTGCACCCCATCACCACATCCATGTGATGCCCAGGGCCACTGTCGTCGCTCGACTGGCCAAAACCGAGCCCAAAAGGAAGCTAGCATTCGGCCGGTCAGCTCGACAGCCGGGCGATGCCGGATATCCGTGTGCCTGCTGGCGGAGGCCGCAGCGCTGAACGCTCGGTGGCTGCGTCGCGATGCCCAGAGAGGAAGCTCGCGTCGTTATCTCCGTGCTTAGCAAGAACCCTGGACGGCTCGCACGGAAACGAAAACCTCGGCTTGGCGTCCGCAATAGGAAGTGCGAATCTTGAGTGCTCTAGAACCTCGACTGTTTCCCTCCCTCAGGCCTTGTGTATCGTGTTTTTGGTTCGACAGACGGCGCCGATACTTGAGATAACGCGTGGGTCCGCCGATGCGCCACATGGGAATGATGCCGGGCGACGGGCATTTATTCGTAATTCTCCTTCTCGATATGTCTTCGGGTTGACTGCGGAGTAATCGCATACGCCGATGTCGACATTTCTCCGTGAGCTGACGACCTTGTAACCTCGTCGGCTAAGAGGCACGAAACCAGCGACTGTGACTTCTTGCGGAAGCATATAGAGCAAGCGACAATTAAAAAAAGAAGAAGAAGCCTAATAGTATAGTTCAAAATCCATTACGTTTAAATTCCGCGCAGTTGCAAATGTAAACTGCAATAGTCTACGTTGGCCATTGCGGCCCCGTGAGAACTGCAACGCTGCCACGCAACCTCCGAGGCTGGACTCGTCCGGTTCTGTAATACGCCGTGCTGCAAAAAGGATAAGAGCGTCTCATTAATTGCCTTTGTTTCTTTTGACACGTTTCTTCCATTTTCTGTATTTGTCTGCCACCGAACAGCGCTTCCTCCGTGTAATGGTGGCCGTTACTGGGCGCTGGACAGATGCAATGTCGCGGACTGAAGCGAGAACAGAATAGGGAGCTTGTCGGATATGTATTTATACAATTTTTGTACTTCTCCTTTTTTTATTTCTTTTTCCGGTCCTCGCTTTGCTTGATGCTGGCCTCACGACAACCAACATTGCTTGCGGTGAAACCGCATCCCCTCCATTTCTAGGCCGTGCCTTGCCACCATACAGAAGTCTCAGCCAAGGGACTACTTTATCATTCACTCCTCTCGTAGACGTTACATCATCTCCAGATTGGAACCTACCCTATTTCATGAGTCTAGATGTGGGCAACGCCGCCGTTGAACGAGAGCGACCCGAATGATGCAGCTTCTTGAGCAAAAACGCCAGAGTTACGTCCCGGAACATCTCGTAAGTTCATATATAAAAGTACAGTCGAAATACCATGGCCCAACTTCAACGCTATAGTACATGTGCAGACTTCGGCTTCTCTACCACAGCAGATGACGAAATCTTTGGCTTACACCACGGTACCAGGCCGTCATTCACACATCTTGCACCGCTATGTCTTCCTCTTACGCAAAGATACATCCGACGGCGGCGGCTCCTCAATCAACTCCTCACTCACATGATACACAATCTCCTCACCGTCCTGCTCAAACCCCATTCTCAGATACAACCGCCTTCCCATAACGGATGCCTCCCTCGCCGCCTCTAAGCCGTCCCTGTCCCGCGCCTCGTCCAGGCCCCACTGCACGAGCTGCCTCGCTATCCCTTAAAACCGCGGGTCAACGGCACACAGGTCCAGCACCATGACCGCCGACGCCGATGCCGACGCCGCGTGCAGCGAGTCCAGCACATCGCCCCAGTACTTCTGCTGTTCCGGATCCCCCAGGTACAATGCCGCAAGGCTGCTGGCAGTGTCGGCGTCGGCGCGCGGCTCGTCGCTGTGACCGGGTCTTTGCGGACGCCTACATCCATATGACCATTCCGGCGATGATGCGGCGTCCGGTATTCCCCGGCTCTGTGACAGTGGCTTTCAGGAACACGGTGTTGGGTCTCCCATCCTTTGAGATGGTGACACGAGACAGGCGGGCGGCCGTGTGCTCGGCGCGGCGGCGGCGGCCGGAGGGCGTCGCCCGGCCTGAATATAGCATTGGATTTTTGTAAAATAGAGCGTATATAACATATAGAGCTTCTATTGCTGGTTCCTCTTTACACGTTGAGCGTTGTACTCTACTCGTCCTCGTACACAACAACGGCCCAGCTCCGACTCATCCGCATCTACCGCGTCTACTCCTTCAGCGTCGGGCAGAGAATAGCTACCAGTATCGATTAGAGAAAATAGATACTGGATGGTTTCCGTTGATAACAAGCGTAAAACGGAGCAAGCTGAAAGTCTCAGCTATTTTTGGCGCATGTCAAATGTCACAGGCAGGGCGCGCTAGCAATGACGAAAGAGGTAAATGACTGCCACGCAAGACGTATAAGTGAGATGTAGCGCCCGAACTAAAATCAACGAACTTAACCTCGAAGCCAATACGAAAGAAAGAAAAATGGTGTCTCTTACAATACCTCAGTTACTGTCCGAATATGGCATTTCGTCGTCACTGGGCTTTGTGCCCTCCGACCAACCTCCCACCAAGTTCTCCGACTCGTACTACGCGGAATGGGACCGCATCATCCCGCGCCTCCCGGAGCTCCTTAAAGCTGAATGCCTAGCAGACGAAGTCGGCAACTTGAAACTGTTAGACGTGTCTCGCCTCAGATCGGAATCCGAATGGCGCCGCGCGTACGTGGTACTCGGCTTCATCATCCACGCCTACGTATGGGGCGGCTCCCCTTCCGCGCCGATGCAGATGATACCAAGGCAGCTTCGCTGAGCCTTTCCTCCGCGTGTGCGAGCATTTGCAAGTCGAGCCGGTGCTCAGCTACAGCGGCCTCGTGCTCTGGAACTGGGCTCCCAAAACCAGCGCCTCGGCCAATGGTCCCTTTCCCGACCACGAGGACTTGGTGACGCTGGCGTCCTTCTCGCGAACCGCGGGCGAAGATGCGTTTTACCACGTGCCCCTGCTGGTCGAGGTCGAGGGAGGACACCTCGTGGCGCTGTTCCTGGAAGCCATCGAAGCTGGACAGCAAGGGAACTCGGACGTCGTCCGCTCCGCTCTCACCAATGCGTCGGCGACGTTTGACAGGATGGGTCGCCATCTGCCAAATCTCTCGTCGACGCTTGACCCTTCCTTCTTTTACCACGAGCTTCGACCTTTCTTGTCGGGAGGGAAGGGCATGGAGTCCAAGGGTCTTCCGCGAGGCATGGTCTTTCAGAGGGGCGACGGCAGCGAAGTGGAAGCCAAATGCATAGGTGGAAGCGCGGCCCAAAGCAGTCTGTTTCCGTTTTTGGACCAGGTGTTTGGCGTCGAACATGAAGAGGCCAAGTCTAGAAATTCTGTATTCAAGGTGCTGTGACTCGCTGAGCGTCTTGCCGACCCGAAGCTGACATAAACAGGAAATGAGAGCGTATATGCCCGGTAATCACCGCGCGTTCTTAGACGCGGTCGCGTCACTTCCGTCTCTTCGATCAATGATTGAGGACCACAAGGAGGATGAAGATCTGGTCGCGGCCTTTGATGATTGCCTCGCAAAGTTGCGGTTATGGCGTGGCAAGCACATTGCGGTGGTTTCGAAATACATTGTCCGTCCTGCGCGGGCGGCTGCTGTTGCGGATACTAACGGAGCGACTGCGACTCACAACACAGAGTTCGAATCTATCGCCGGTGAAGTATTGCAGGGGACAGGCGGATCGGCATTGATACCATTTCTACAACAGTCCAGAAATGAAACTGTAGGCTTTCACGCAGTAGACAAGTCAAAATAGCGAATCAATCTTCATTCGATTATTCCGGCACAAGACGTCTTGTTGCAACACCATAGCTAGCATTCTGAGGTCCCCATCCGTTGATACGATATAAAGTTGGTCGCTTCCCTGGCAACATTGGCGATTGACTGCTCGTGATGGGCAACGGTTACGTTTTCAGTGCCATACATGTTTGCCAGCCAAAACTGAGCATCACAGGCAGGATGGCCATCTGCGCTGGTCATGAGACCGCACTTGCAGTGGAGAAATTGCGTCCCACACCACTGCTGTATTGCCGTGGCGTAGATGGGATTGATTGTGTAGAAGCAGCTGGACGGCACGCTGACGTTTTACCATCAATGAGAACCGTTTGAAAGTCGCAATGCGGTGACGTCGGGCACAAGCGAGTAGTTTGAGGTTGTGTAGACGGTATCGTCAATGAGCCATGAACTTTTTGGCATAGTTCGGATACCCTAAATGTCACTATTATAGGGGACAGAGAATGGAGCCAGCGTCAAAGAATATGATGTCCCTGTACGGTTGGTTATCTATTAGTTATGTGGCGTTCCTTGGACTGGTATTGAACGCTGTTCGGGCGTTGGTCCAATTGGCGCCAACCGAACCTCGCAGCGCTGTAGCAGTTATGTGTGCTAAGCTTTAAGGAGGCGCTTATTAAGAAGCTGTGTATAGTGTAGGACCAGGAGATTGGCATATCTAACTTTATCTTCTATATAGACAGTGAGTAGATTTTAGAAATTAGAGCTGATTTTATAAGTTTGTGCAGTTTAGCAGTTCAGCAGATGTGCATAATCATTCTGGTGGTATGTCCTACTAAACTGTGCTGAATAAAGAACTAAGATTACAACAAATAAATCGCCGTGGGTATATAATTAAGAAGACGGACCACCACTCTTCTCGTAACCACGATTTATGCTGCGGTAGTTTAGAGCCTCGAGAGCCCAAACACCACCTGCAGCAACTAAGAACAATGCTTTCTGGTCCTCGGACAAACTGTCGGAAACATCGATCTCACCACCTTTGTTGAAATTGAACGCTCCACCACTTCTAAGGCGCCCGATGACGTTTTCTTCCTGGTCAACGCAAGTGTAGACCGTCTTCATGGTTGTAGTCATATCCTTGCGCCAGACAAGCGACTTGCGCTCCGGCTTTCCCGACTCGGTGTCGTTGCTCAAAATTGTGGCGTGATAGTCGCTGCGCTGGAAGTTACTCTTCTCGCGCCGCAGCGTCTCCAAGGCCTGCACGTCGCCAGTACGTCCGTGGCAGTCTCCGAGGCCAACTGTCATGTCCCGGGACGTCCAGCGGCCCTTGACAAAGGACACCATGGGCGAAGTTTTGCTTTTGCCTTTTCGAAGGAACATGGCAGGAGTCCGTGTAAGCATTTCTGATTCGAGGTAGTAAAGTGCCGGCGTCGAAGATTTTCCATTATGGAGTGTGACGTTAGTCCGGGATGTTGTGTAGTACATGTTGAGTGTGGTTATGCCCGGAAGTGCCTTGGCTGGGACGTCAAAGTCCTTTGCTCCGGTAGTACTGTGTGGCATGTCTGTCGCGACGCTTGCTCGATCGGCCATATTGAAAAACTGGAGGGTGGTTTATAATTTTTCGATTTTGTTTCAGTAAGATGTCGTATATATTTTCAATTCGTTGAGCAAGTTGAAAACGCCTTTTAAATAGTTGTTAAATGGGTAGCTATTGTCAAATTACCTCACCTTTTTCGCAGATCCCTCTTCCAAACGTTTTTGTACGATAAGAGTGGCTGCCTCTTCGTACTTCCAGTTACTCATTAGGGTTGTGAGTAAGGCTCCGAGCGGGGATATACGTCATAAAATTGGTCGACCCCAGATAGGCAATCCCCGACAGCAACAAAACATAGCACATCGGCCAGTGCTCATCACGAAGGCCGCAGGCTTAGTCGGGCGATCCTGTGGTGGCTATGCGAATGGCGATAGCTTCTGGTACCACCAGTTTAACGCACGCTGCAGCGATCAGTGACGCTAGGCAGTAGTGTAACGGCACTTGGGCAGTGTTGACAAGCACACACTCTCTGTATCATAGTCCTCGCCCAAGGCAAATTTATTTGCACCGTGAGCTTACGCAGCAAACATACACTTTAAGCGTGGCCGGGTGGCGGCGGTGTTGGGAGTTTGAGATGCGATTCGATAGAAGCGGGATAGAACGTTAGGCTGAAGAGTTGCGACGATCGTTGCACCAAGAGTTTGTTCTCTCCTCGGGCAACAAACTTCCAGAACAAAGCAGGCGAAGGGCTGAGGATACCCCGCAAAACTGGAGTGACGCATGAGGCTTAAACTCAACAAGGCCAAGTCCTGCGGCGTCTATTAGAAATTTTGTTTGGCTTGTGTTACTGTCGCCCAAAGTGCTCAACCACATAATGGTCTCTTCTCCTTCATTCCATACGGCGCTGCGCGACCACCACGGGGAAGCCATACCTCACCTCTTCGCAAAGGTCACGGTGGATGAAACCTTACAGGACTTGACGTTCCAACCGAGAAGCAAAAGCTTGCAGAAGCTCAAGCTCTCCTGCTTGGATATCTGCCGGGGCATACCATGTCGGCGTTGGCCCAGTCTGTGCCCCAGTTAGCTTGGTGAGGAATCGTTGACGACGCTGTTCAAATTGCTCGTATGCTCGGCGATTTTACTATCCTTAATTCAGATGTCCGTCATCTTCATGGTCGTTCCCATCGCCATCTGTGTATCGATCCATTTTGGTCAATACAGGCCCTGAAAGACCAATGAGAGCGATAGAGAATGGGGACGAGCGAAGTGGACACATGATGAGGGAGGAGCTGTCGGATGGGTCCTGAAGAGTATCTTGGGACAGGTTGGCTTTGGACACAGCTACGAGCCCAGTCTGAGGTACTTGGAGTAGGCACCTGGGGAGCATGATGATTGAAGCTTACTTGCAGGCCGCAGCTAGTTGATGCTGTGCGCTAACTAACTTCCAGTGAACCATTCGCCCGACTGTCAAGCTGCTTGGTTAAACTGGTCAGCCTTGCGGCAGTGCACGCCACCTACGCAGGTTAGTGGACGTGAGTGCCGCAAGCGACAACTCTACAGGTATCGCGTTACTAGGTGAAGCTAACTACTATAAAGCCTGCAAGCCATCAACGTTGAACAGAATCTCGCAAGTGCAGTAGATCAAATCTGAACTTACAATATTTTAATTGAACGCTCTCACACAATGCATCTGCTATCTTCGATAAGGTCAAAGACGCGACGTTCTCAGTCGCCGAGCGATTTCGGCACTGAGTCTTCGCTCGATGAAAAGGATGCCACGATCGTATCTCACAGCCCTGTTGGCTGCTCATCCTCTGGCGGCTTCCGTGCGACAAGCTTGCTCGATGTGCACGCGATTGGCTACGACATGGACCAAGCTCTCACCGGCAGGATACTGGAAAATATAACCGTCTATCGGTCGGAAACAGGACAAGCGGAGTATATTTCCGTTCGCCGAAAGAAGAGCTCCAATTCTTGCGCGCTGGTGCGAGCCTCTGACCCCGAGCAGAACCCCGTCATCTCAACCATCTACCACATTGGCCCAGGCAGACGCCCTGAAATGCATTTTCTGCCACGAGACGTCACTTTCTCCGTTTCGGAAGCGCTGGACAACAAAGACGTTCCGGGTGCGGAGATTAGAGTCAAGAGCCGTTCTGTCATCTCGCGCGCTCAGGTCTTTGACACGCCGCTGGGGAAATTCGAATGGCGCTACGCCTCGAGCAAGGAGCAAGCGGAATATGACGCGGATTCTCTCCTGGTGATGGAGAATGGCAGGGGTGTCCGCATCGCACAGCTGGTTCGAAACGACCAACTACGAACGCCCGGTTCAAAGAAGTATTCTGGTGGCAACGGCGGCCGCTTGATGGTGGACCTACGTGGGTGGAACTCTGAAAAGAATACCGATGGTCGCGAGATCGAAGCTTTTACCGTTGCGAGTTGTATTCTGATGCTCAAGAGGGAGGCCGATCGCTTCATTGACAATAGTATCGCTGCAGTGTCTTGAGACCCATGGGCGCAGGAACACGGCATACAACTTGTATATTATAAGAACTTGTTTTCCATAGCGCTAGCAAATTTACTCCATCTTCAAGTATTCGCGCTGCATTCGCTGCACTTCCCATTCTCACACGCTTCCGGTCTACCAATCATCCTTTTCATCATAAGACTGTAGGCATTTCAATTTCCAGCACACTGTACCCGCATCTGAAAAATTCCCAGCAACGTTCGGCAAAGCTCCCAAGATCCCCCATAACCTCGTCGCAGCAATCCAAGAAGTTCGTATGAAAAAGAAACATGGGAAATGGGAACCGCCTCGTTTTCCCAAATAGTCCCAGAAACAGCCAAAAAGCATATAACAAGGCCTCGAGAACCAAACTGAGAAAGAAAATTCCAATAACAGTCTCGAGAGTGTGCCAAAAACTGGTCCACGGTGACGTCCTGGCAGTAGCACCGGTGGCCATAACGTAGATGAGCTCGAGTATCGTGTCGCCTAGCTCCACGAAAATTACCAGAAAGAAGCTTCCCAGAAGTGTTATACAAAGAATTAATGGAGCGTATTCATGCCACTTTCTGACCAACGGCTTGTTTACCCAACGTTCACTCTCCGAGTGGCTTTCCTCACCGTGCGCGGCGTTGCTCGCCGTGGGTGAAGGCTGTTTCTCTGCATTGAGGAGCTCACATGTGCCGTACGCCTGGGTCTCCGATGAAGCGGCATAATTCGGAAAATCGAGTTTAACTAAATGCATGTTGATTGGCATTGCACTTTGATAACGGCCGCTAACAAGATCAGATCGCGTTGGTTGCTTGAGGGGGCACGGTGATCGTTTGTGTTTGATGTTGTCAACGGTCTGACGCAGAAAATACTGGATATGAGGATTTTTTACTATTCTTCGTTCTTGCAGACTTTTCTCATCAGAAGTTTAGACAGACACGTAGAAAGGAAAGTGCGAGTCTCTCCGCCACGAACGCCACAGGCTGTTGGCTTAGGTCTTGCGCCCGTCTTGGTGTTTGTAGAATAAACTACTCCATCAAAGTGAAATTTTCACTCTCTTTTACTCCGGCAATTGTTTTGGACAAGCTCATCTATTGCCACATGCTTATACCACGAGCTTTGACTGATCTCTTATCTCTTTGACACGCAGCACCTCGAGCCTCGGAAAGCATCTTTTCGTGAAAAAAAAAAAAAAAAAAAAAAAATTAAGACAAAAGAATGACCTGGTTTGCAGAACCCAGAGTTGCGATTACGCCTCCATTTTTTTCGTTGCCGTTTGACGGCCTGCCTCAAGAATATATCGATGCCGTGGAGACTTTCGTCACGATGCACTACCACTGTGATCCTCGGGTTGGTGACAATGCGCAGACTCTCCACTTTCTGCTCTATATCTTTCGAGCCGGTTTAAACAAGAGGGCGAGGATCTGGCTATCGGGCTTCCAGAAGATGAACGAGGACGCTGCCTGGGATGATATCCGACAGGCTTTCCTGGAGGAGTTTGGCAAAGAAGATCCTTCTCGTATTATGCTTCTGTGCGCGGAAGCACATCACTTCAGGAGGAACGACGGGGAAGCGCTGCCAGCTTACTTCAAGCGCGCGGAGAATCTTTACGACAAATTATCAAAGGAGCATTCAAATGTCTTGATCATCAACTTTGTTAATCATTTATCGGACGGAGGGCAAGATAAGGCGCTCAGAATTCATGTGGTGGACCGCCTCAGCAGCACCGGAAAGTTTCACAGGGGCTATGCTGTGAAGGAAACCTCCCTGCAGGAGGTAAAGGAGCATGTCATAGAATACTTGGTTAACAGTGGCGAGCATTTGCAGGGAGATGAAGAAAACAAATAGCTGTCGACATGAGGCAATTCTCCAACGTCTGGGGCGCCAGAACATCTGTCTTTGTGAGGGCAAATTCCAGCCGACCGGACAAATGTGGTCAGCTCGCCAGTCTTATAGCACTGGAGTTCCGAGTTTAAAAGAATAGGAGAAGAGCACTTGGTAGACCAAGACCAGTCTGTTGGTACGTTAGGCAGAAGCAGCAATATATTTTAGCACACTCGACCCTCATATGTCAAAACTGCCTCCCTAGTCAGTCTACGGCCCGTCAAACGGTTCTCCGTCGAGTCCACCGGCATCTCCTAAGCCCGCCATGTTGAACTGAAAGCAGTGATACTTTACAAACAAGTTTCTATTCAAATCGTAAAAGTCTAGGGATATATATAAAGGCCGTCATTTAACACATTATTGGTTATTAACTGTTGGGATGAAGTCCTGAAATAGACTTTGCATCATCATGTCGAGGTTCGTCGATTCGCTCTCTGGGAAAAGATCATCAAAAGACGCGAAGAGCGGGTCCATATTCGCAGATTCACAATCGCCAGCAACACTGGACATCTCCGTTGCGTTCTCGATTTCCGGCACGGCAGTGAGTTGCGCCTGCGATCGGCTCGCCCTTCGCGCCTGAGGCTGTGTCTGCGAGGGCGTAGTCTGTTCCTTGAGCCACTGGATGGTAGACTTTGACAAGTCTTCAAGCAAATCCCGGCACCTCTTCGCTGCAGACCAATGCTCGCCGGTGGCGCTCAAAATACTAAGCGCCGAACTTATCGAAGCCAGCATGGAATCTGCCTGTACATTGCAGGCCACCCGAGACTTGGCCTTGACGCAGTATATCAGAGTCAAGACAGAAAGAACAAGCCCATGAAGGGTGATCCAGTTGTGTATTAGTAAATTCTCCCGATACATATCGCTGAGAATATCGATGCTGTACGATGCATGCTGGAAGCAGCGCACCAGAGCATCAGTCGTGGGTTTGGGGATGGCGGGGCTAGGCCGGAGAAGAAGTAGACATAGTCCATGATAGCGGAGGCGGCAAACGAGCTCGAGGTATACGTTGGGGTGCTCTTCATTGTGTGGTATCCTGGCCTCCCAGTCGTCCAGCCGCTGTAAGACAAACTTTTGCCACCCATGGATGTCTACTTGTGGCGGATACGCGTATCGCGGTGCTTGCTGCACGATACTGTTTGCGATGTACTTGATTTCAGAGTTAATCTTCGCTGCGCGGAACAGATGAATCGAGTATTCAATTCCCGAAGGAGCCGAGGGAGTAATATTCTGTCCGTTTGCGAAGAGCATGGAGTCGTCGATTTCTTGTGGGAACTGGGCTTTATTAGCTTCGAAATCATCGATCACAGATTGCAGTACTTACTCTCAGCTCACACGCCTCGTCTCGAAGACCTATGGGCCTTCCCATCATTGTGGAGATTGTTCTGTCTAGTAGCATGCACACCCAGAAAATCCGTGTCCGCATTTCTTGCTCAAGAAGTGAAATACCCGATTCTGTGGTGATTCGTCTCTGCAGTCCCAGATCTAGCACAGCGGCTAGGCACTGGTAGTTGAGGTACCAAACGTTGAATCGTGTAGAGGGACTGTGCAGCGCAAATATCTGTAGTAGAAGCATACACTGAAGGCCCCGTAGTGAGTTTTCGATGTTTATCTGTGAGAATGACTGCAGCGCAGTCAGGCAATAGCAGTCTCCTGGAAGGCGCGCCTTTGAGCGCATTGACAGGGCGGTAGCGCCGATTGCCAATACCATAAAAACCTGGAATGAATCCACGGGAGATGCAGTTTCTCCTTCATACATTCGATCCATGGCATCCATGGTTGAACCATGGTGTAGAATCGGATACTGGGGATGGATATACTCGAGGTAGGCATCGCAGATGCGCTGAGCCAATTCTCGCGAGGGCAGTGGCAGCGGCCCGTGACAGGATTCGACCAAGTCGCCGGGGAGGTCAGTTTCGCTTTGAGGGCTGAAGACTTTCTCCTGACTGCGACTCTTGCTCAGCATCACTCGGGCCAGGAAATACCCGCTGGAAGGGCCAATATACCGCGAGTCTTGGCTGGCGCCGAGCGAGAGCATACCAATTTCATGCGCCGAGGCACTAGTCCCACTGGGTGACTGCACCAGGTCAGGCTTTGGGTTCGGAGTATGGCTCGTCGCCGTGGATTCAGGCTGTGTTTGTTGAGTAATTTCCTCGTCTGCTGGCAAGGCGCTGGCATCAGGCTCCAGCGTGGAGCCCTCGGTCATGGATTGATCGGCGTCATCCTGCGGCTGGTCATTTTCCAAGTCGACATCTGGACATCTTTGTTTCACGAGAGACTCCAACCAAGAAACGCGAGCTTTCAGATTAGACATTTCGCTGCAAACATATTAGCTATTGCACCTGCATTCGAGGGCAGTCGTGTAGCGACTCACGCTCTGGGCAGATCCTTCAGCCGTGCACTCAGTCCATCTGCGCATGTCGCGCCTGCGTTGCGGCAGTTCTTACATGCAGGAAGCTCCCCATCGCACTATTTTGATGTTTGGTCAGCATCTCACCCTATCGCAGATGGATTCTCACACTTACACGGATCTTGCGCCGCTGGCATCTCAAACAAGCGAGCTTTCCACGCGTCTGCCGCCGTTCGGAGTCGCTCCGTCGTCCAGGCGTGCTGCTTCTGCCTCTTGGCATTATATGATATTGCGAAAGAGAAGAATGAATATCCCCTTTCTTGTGTAGAATGCGTCCATGTATAAGTTATGATGGTAAAGTTGAAGAAGAAGAGGAAATCGCCGACAAGGCGGAGAAGCTCCGCTAGCGTTGCCGCTGCTTGGAAATATCAGTCGGGATTTCTCCGCTAGCGACCCCACTTAAATGTCGGAGAAGATCCGTCTATCTGTTGGGGCCATAAAATCGGTTCTGTATAGTTTTTGACAGTCATACTATATTTGATAAATACATCTTCAACATCCTTAATTTCGGATATTTTCTTTGGCGAACGACAAGACAATGCCTGCAGAGCAATCTGCCCAGGCACGCCGCCATGTCAGCGCGGCCGAAGCCCAGCGCCTGGTGAAAGACATCCTCCAAGGCAACGGCGTGCCTCCCGACAATGCCACGATAATAGCAACGGGCCTTGTTGCAGCCGACCTTCGTGGGGTCGATACGCACGGCATGAATCGCATACCCTCCTATATGGAGCGAATTAGGCAGGGTGTCCTGGACCACTCCGCAAGCCCGACGCTAAACCAGGTCACGCCCGTCGTCGCGCAGGTGGACGGCCACAACGGGTTTGGGTTTCTGGCCGCACACCAGGGCATGGCCGCATGTATCGAGTCGGCGAAAATTTACGGCATCGGAATGGCGAGCGTCAAGCACTCTAATCACTTTGGCATGAGTGCATGGTTGGTGCAGCAAGCTCTTGATGCAGATATGATGAGCCTGGTGTTTACCAACTCGAGTCCTGCACTTGCGCCCTGGGGAGGCCAGAGCAAATTGATTGGTGTCTCACCCATTGCATGTGGTGCGCCGGGCAAGGATTCTGGCTCCAATTTCATTCTCGACATGGCTCCCTCTGTGGCGGCTCGGGGCAAGATATACAAGGCAAAGAGGCGGGGCGAGAAGATTCCGACGGACTGGGCTCTTGACGGAGAAGGCCGCCCGACGGATGATCCAGAGGCAGCTCTTGGGGGCGTCATGCTGCCAATGGGTGGTCCAAAGGGCTCTGGTTTGGCCATCATGATGGATGTCTTTTCCGGCGTCCTATCAGGCTCAGCCTTTGCTGGACACGTAACAGGGCCGTATGATCCCTCCAAGCCCGCGGATGTCGGACACTTCTTGGTCGCAATCAAGCCGGATCTGTTCATGAGTTTGGACGAATTCCGCGAGCGCATGCAGTACTTGTACGACAGAATCACAGGTTCTGAAAAGGCTGCTGGCGTTGACCGCATATACTTTCCTGGCGAACCGGAGCAGCTGCAGCAGAGGGAGCGCGAGCGGACTGGCATTCCGCTAGTGCAAGCCGAAATCGATGCCCTAAACGCCGAGGCTGAAAAGGTTTCTGCTGCACCCATGAACATTTCATAGCAGTCGGTCGTTCAATCACTGGCTTTCTATGTGTATACTAGTTATGTCTAACCCCTTTTGTAGTTAATATACATGGACCTTTTGTTAGCTGCTTCGTGTTCGGACGCTGAACACGTCTTTCTCATCGGCACTTGACGGTGCCACGGTCGGCAGCTCGCTGTCGCTGTCATACATTTCCGACCACTTCTCCCTCGTCTCTGGAACTGGGAAGAGCTTGCATAGTACCCAATAAACAAGCGACGACGCAATGAATCCTCCAAAAAAGTTGATGTTGAACACATACATGGCCCCAATCGGCACCTTCGCGCCAACTTTCCCCGCAAAGCCCACCACATTGATGAGAATGCCTGCAATGTAAGCAGCGTAGGCGCGCCAGTGAATTCCCCAGGTATAAAAGTACGGCCCTGACTCGCGTGCCGTATAAAGCTCGGGCACCTTGAGATAGCCTTTTCGCACAATGTAATAGTCGGTCGTGATGACGCCGGCCATGGCACTGAGGAAGATGGCGTACGCGGACAGATATGTCAAGAACGTGTTGGAGTCTTGAAGAAGGACCCAAGGGCATATGGCCAAGCCGACTGCGGCACAGATGTAGGCTCCGCGTCGAATGTTGAGATATCGGGGGAGAATGGCCGTCATATCCGTGCCGGCGGAGACAGAATTGGCTGCGATATTCGTGCCCAGCTGCGCCAGCGCGAATGCAAAGGCAATGACGAAGATACCGAATCTCTCGGCGGACGTGGCGCCCACAAAGAGCTTTTCCAGCAGCTGCAGGGGATCCCAGACCGGCTCGCCATATATGACTGCCGATGCTGACGAAACCAGGATGCCTACAAGCGAGGTAAACGCGAATGCCAGCGGCAGACTGATGAGCTGCGACCACAAGGCATCGTTTGGTTTCCTAGAAAATCGGGTGAAATCAGAGTCGTTTATGATGACGGTCGCAAAGTTGGCGATGCAGGACATGACGCCCTTGATAAACTCCCAGGCGAGATCGCTTCCTTGAAGCTCCGTCTTTCGCGACACGATCGGGCCCATGCCACCAGCCTTAACAGCTACCCAGATGACATAGGCCACTGCAGCAGGTGGGACAAACCAGCTCTTAAAAGTGAAGAGATGGCGGATTTTGTAGACTGGGAACCACAGCGCCGGTAGCGAGCAGACCCAGAATATCATGAACGAAGAAAAGTCGGCAGTCGTTGTGCCATTGCTGAGAGTATTTGGTATTTTTTCGCGGTCCCAGGATGTCCAAATTGAATGAATCATGATGTAGACAGCATGTCCACCGATATAGCTATTGACGCCATACCATACACAAGCTTTGTCACGTTGTGTGTCAGTCAAATTGGCATGATCGTCTAGTGCAAGTACTCACCCATCACGACCCGGTTGAAAACTGGCCACAGGTTGCCCCAAATCCCGAAGGATGCGCGCCCGAGGACGGGAAAGCTAATATGATAGACGGCGCCGATACGACCAGTCAATACGATAAAGACTGCCGTGGAGCCGTACCCAATCCACACCGCAATCCACGCCTGCCACCACGACAGGCCGTTCACAATCATGGACGACGCAATCATCCAGGTGGCAACGTTGAAAGCGTCCGCGATCCAAAAGCTGACAAAATTCCAGCTCGTCCATTTGCGCTGGCTCCGCGGCACGGGCCTCAGGTCCTTGCTCTCGAGCTTTTGCGGATGTGTTAGCGACGTTGGAGTGTTGTCACGTACTCAAAGGGCTGTTCGACTTCTATTCCCCTCTAGGGTTTTTTCCATACCATGAGTTGCACCCCAGACAATCCGGTTTTCCCATCGAGGGCAAGCTTGCCGGCAAGCTGCGAGAGCAGCACAGGTATGCGGACCATAGTTGCGGTTCGTTGCTGGCAGTTTAGACCCTTTTCTCAGCGCATTGGGTCACGAGAAGAAAAAGATGGATGCAGGAGGAAAGGCTTTTTCCCAGCTGTTCGATTTTCCGCCAACAGTTCAAGAATGCTTCACGCTAGCAAGTCCTTGGGTGGCAATGGGCCAGCATTCGACGTGCCGTGCGGGGGGTCGATCTGCCGCCGGTCTCATCCTAGTTAGTGCGCCTCCTAGATAAGAGGCCTAATGCCTGTGGTAGAGGAGGGTACAAGCTGGCATCCTGGTGATGTCCTTATCTAGATTACGGTACCCAGCCGCAGCTGGGCGTCGCAATGGCCTGCCTCTTGTGTCTTGATTCGGCAAATCGGATAGTGCAGGGGCAGAAGACGAAAAAAAAGAGTCGCAGCGTACGATCACAGCCACGGGAGGATTGCTGTCAGCTAATGAACTTCCGCTAGTTTTCTCAATAGCCGGCGTGCTTCTGCCCAGGACAGATTCAACTCCTCTTTTTTAAATGCAGTGGGGTAGGAGATCTGTCAATATCGACAGAGCGTGTTGTGGGCTCATGTGTTCGTTGACACGGAAGCTTCCCGTCTTAAGTGCCAGTGCACGGAAGTCTGTACTAGAAAGCAGTTGAGGACAGCAATGGTTTTAGAAAGTACAATCAATGCAAATATCAATATCAATATTATAATTCGAGAAAAGCGAGTATCAACAATTGAAGCGACGGTAATCCTCCAGCAAAGTGGTGTGGCAACATCTTTGAGCGCAGGCGGCAAAAGTCCGAGCCGACTCACCACCATTCGCATAAAATGCGCACCACTGAATTGTGCAGACAGTTAACAAATTTCCGACAACAGAGACAAATACACATAATATCAACACCATGACCATTGTGCATATCGGCAAGTCGCAACTTCGTCACCGATTCCTCCTCATCAAGCTAATCCATTTCGAACAGTACTGTTCAAATTCAAGCCTGAGGTCACTGACGACCTCAAAGCTACATTTGTCAGTGAGCTGAAACAGCTGCGTAACCTGCCTTCCGTCCTGAACCAGCGTCTTGTTGTCGGCGGCCCCTCAATAACCGACCCCATTGAGCGCAGCAAGGGCTATCATTACGCCCTGGTGAGCTATCACAAAGACCCTGCAGCACTAGCAGAGTACCAGGCTAGCACTGAGCACCACAGGTACGTCTCCTCGGACAGCAGGACACAGCTCTTACAATGATTGTGTTGCACTTTTAACATGCTTCATAGAGTAACAAGCACGTATCTTTGGCCGTTTAAAGAAGATGTCACAAGGTTCGACTTTGAAGTCGCCCCGGAAGACGAGAAAGACGGTCTTGGGTGGCTGTAGTGCTGCAGAATATGACTGGCTACATGCTGAGCTAGCTTCTGTCGAATATTTTCTTGTTTGTCATTTATTTTGGTTCAATTCCGAGACTCTTCAGTAAAGCCGCGGATGTAGGCGGATGTCCCAAAAACTCCTCCAGCAGTTCTGTCTGGTCCCTGCTCCCGCCATACTGGAGTAGCCCACGCCGGAACCGCGACCATGCTGTGGTACTGGTCGGGTCGGCTGCAAAGTTCGTCTGATAGATTTCCTCTCCAAATACATTGGAACTTTTCTCATTAGCTCCCGCAAAAGTCAAGAATGGCCGTTATCTCTCGTCTCACTCACCAGACGTATGCGTAGTAGCCTGCATTGTAACCCGACATGAGGTGGGAAAAGTCAGCTTGGGGTAAGGACGTCTCCAGCCATGGCATGAAATTGAATTTCGTTTTGAGATCATTGTATACTTTTGTTTCGTCCATTTTTTCCAACTCCTCGTGAGACTTCGGATTGTGGACTCTCATGTCAAAAATTGCGTCCGATCTACGCCGGGGTTAGCTTCGAACGAACAGTATGGGGGAGGATAATCTCTTACAGTTGGTTGAGATCTCGGTTGAGTCGGGTCTTCGGTCGGCGATTGACTAGTTCAGCTATGAGAGCGTTTGGAAGCTCTTTTGGAGGCAGGGGCTGGCCAGGGTTGCGCTTCACCCAAGCCTCTTTGTATGTGTCGTCGGTGTACACGTAGTGTCCGGCAATATTTTGCAGCTCAGACTTCGACCATCCGAAGTTCTCCATGGTAGTTCCGATTCCTTCGCCGAATTCCAACGTCACGCGATATCCGTGAGAAGCTGACCATTTAGTGCGGGAAAAGAGAACGTGCAGGGCATGGCCGAGCTCTAGGTCATTTGTCAACACATGTTCTTAAGGCAAAGAGTGCAGTCATCTCACCATGATACATTGTCACTATATTTTCGTGACGGAGGACCTTGCAGCCGTCGACAACCTGCGGTGCAAAGCAGCACATTAAAATGACGGAAGGATACGGCCGGGTGCCATCGTCTCTTAGGAAGCTCTGTGGCATGTTAGTTCCATTCTTGCTCACAGGTGTCTTGTAGAGCCCTTACCGGCTGTAGCTCAACCGTTTGGTTGTGCTTGTACTTATTCTCCCGATCCAGCAGGTCTGCGTAGAGGTATCCAATAAACTGGCCCTTCTCCTCGCCCTCATCCCACACTGCCCAGACATCCACACTTTCGTGCCAGAGATGCCCCTCTAAATCTTTCCCCTTGACCGGCTCCAGCCTCAGCTGCAGGTACTTGGCCAGGTTCCGTATAACTGCCGCACTGGTTTCCTTAAATGGGAGATACTCACTGATGGCGTCGTGGTCAACCATGTTCTGTTTTGACTTTATCCTTTCCAGGTAAAGTCGCTCCCACGCTTTGACAGTCGCATTATCTTGAGGATCAACAGCGTCGCTCTTCTCATCAATAAGTCTCCGTTTGATGGCTTCGACTTCTTTGAACTGCTCCTTACCCGGCCCGAGCATCTGGTCAGCGAGTTCGGCGAGCAGCTTCTCCACCCATTCCGTGCTCGTTGCCATCCTGTCGTCCAAACATGAGTCGGCATCGCTCTTGTATCCCATTCTGCGTGCGTTTTCGTCTCGCAGAAGAATTGTCTTGCGAAAGATCTCCACATTTTCTGGCAGCCGCGCAGACCACGCAGCGTGGAACTTCTTTCTCACATTATAATTATCCGCCGACCGCATGATGGTGGAGTAGTCGGTCCTCTTCATCGGAATGCGTCTCTTCCCCAACTCGTCCTTTTCGTACTGTTCAATCTCCTCCTTCGATAACCCTCGCAGCTCTTCGTCTGTAAAGTGCAAGTATCCCCCATCGTATAGACGGATATTGCGATTAAACTCTTTGCAGAGAGTCTCAATCTGTTTCGCCGTATCGAGGTACGCTTGTCGCGTCTCGTCGTCTATCTCGCCGTAGCCGAGGCTCTTGAACCATTTGCAGCGTATCTCAAGCTTTCGCTTACTCTCCGGGTCGAGGCCATCAGTCCTCTTCTCAGCAGCTAGTGTTAGACGAATAAGGTCCGCATTGTTCTGGACACGGCTGCTATGCGCAGACCACAGCTTTTGACTTTCCTCAACGACTGCCTGCACGTCGGCATCAGGTGATGCATATTTCAGCATATCAATCACTGCGGTCACACCTGACCATTCATTGTCATATCTGAGCAGTGGTGCATAGGTGTTTTCAAAAGTGGCCGTTTCGTCCGTCACAGAAGCCACAATGTTGTCTACAGCTTCGTCTCTCCCATCGACGAAACGTTCGAGCATCGGCCTTATCTCATCTTTTGCCAAGATGTGCGGAAGTGGCTGCGGTAGAGGAGACATTGTGAGATATGTGATTTTGGTTCTCAGTTTTCTTTTTTGTTGATTTTGTTTATCGAGTCTGACAATAGTTTTGCTGTTTGCAATCGTAGATGAGGGTTTAGGTATTACATCAATAATAAATCTCTATATAACTAGTTATCCCTTTTGGCAACCTCGTCTTATTAATCTATTTACCTCACGTGGAAACCTGTCACGCGGCTCTGCCCCTGTGCAGCCTCGTTACTAGTGGCCAACGAGGACGAAGGATCTAGGAGATGACGATCATGTGTAGCTTCAAACGTGGGTCTGTACTGAATTAATACCTCATCTCAATTAACAGCCTCGTGTAATCCTCTACAATTGAGGGGATTCCTCTGCAATTGAGGAGTCCCATTTGGTCTGTGACTACAGATCCTGAAATCTCAATCCATCACATGCGACGCCCAGTTGGAGGCTGACGTGTTAACTATAGGATCAGGCTGAGAGAACGCTAATTGAGGACTCGGTAACCTGTTTTAAGCAGTATACTTTTTTTTTTCTTTTTTTTACATCATTTTTGAGGCTTCGTGCGAGGGACAATGGCATTGGAAGAGATCGGCCGCTGTTTCGTGTTCGAGCTAGCCACGAACCTGTCCGCAGAAAGCCGGCCGGTCGGCCAACTCGGTCCATCACGTCGCATTTCGGCGAAATCCAAACCAAGTCCGTTATTCGTTTTGTTTTTTCCTTTATCAATCTCTTATCAGGATCTCCATGCCTATCTTGATTGCTCAGTTGGGGAGTATAGACCATCCCTGACCTATAGCAGTGATGAGCGACCGCGTCGACGATAACCGTGCTTCGAAGAAGCAACACAGTTCCGACATTGAGAAGCAACAGAGTCAAGCACGATTTAGCCTGGTTTTCAGCTAATAACTATGTAAAAGAAACAATGGCAGCCCATCTACCCGAGTCCGTTTCCTACATGTATTCGCCGTTACATTTCGGCCCCTGCCGCCCAAACTCCCAGCAGTGGCACCCTAGATTTCCCCAATAGATAAGAGCTTCTCCAATACTCGATAGCGCGAAGGCTGCCCGTCTCCACGCATACTGGCACAAAAAGACACACCTGCAATGCTACCCGTATCAAGAGGACCACGACCACACGCGGAGGTCTCCGGTAGCAACATGCCACCTCAATCCCTTGCACCGGTGGCCCAATTAAACTCGTTCTTTTCAGCGAGTGGCCATTGATGCTCCGTAAAAGAAGCAATTATAGCCGAGTTGGAGAGCCCATTGGAGAAGTAGCTTTAGCGTCGGTAGCTGTCAACTCCCCCGCCACGCCGCCGCTCCATCCCGCAACCGGAGGAGGGGACCCTCACATCAACACCACAGAATCGCATTGATCAATTTAGGCGGGCGCTGTTCATTTTTCTCGTCCATTTGGGCGAAGATCCATAGTTGCGGAATTGAGCACTTCCTCATTGTTACACGAGCGGGTCATTTGCCAAATCTATAAAGATTCCCGCCCGCGGCGCAGCTGTCGCCCATTGCTTCTCAGTGTAAGTCTGGGGAGCACATTCGCAACACCGACCGCGCAACACCAACCGTCGCAATGGCCAAATTCAGCGTCAAGACGCCCGCGAAGCCGCACTTCCTCCGCGGCGTCCCCAACAACAGCATCCTCGCCATCTCCTGCCTCGTCCTCGCCAACCTCGTCGTCTGGGCCGCCTGCGCCGTCGTCCTGCGCTTCCACCCGAAGCTCATCTCCCCCGCCGCGCTCTCCTACTCGCTCGGCCTCCGCCATGCCCTCGACGCCGACCACATCTCGGCCATCGACCTCATGACGCGGCGCCTCATCGCGTCCGGCCAGCGCCCCGCCACCGTGGGCACCTTCTTCTCGCTGGGCCACAGCACCATCGTCATAATCACCTGCGTCGTCGTGGCGGCGACGAGCGGCGCGCTACGCGACCGCTTCGACGGGTTCACGCGCGTGGGCAACATCGTGGGGACGTCTGTGAGTGCGGCGTTTCTCATCATCCTGTGCGTGGGAAATGGGTGGGTGCTGTATAAGCTGGTCAAGAGGCTGCGCGAGGTGCTGGCGGAGAGGCGGAGGGATGAGGAGAATGGGGGCGACGGCAGGGCGACGACAGAGTACGATGCAGAGGCCACTGCGAGCGGCCAGTTTAACCTCGAGGGTGGAGGTTTCATGGCGCGGGTGCTGGGCTTCTTGTTCAAAGCAATCGATCGCCCGTGGAAAATGTATCCTCTTGGTGTCGTCTTTGGTCTGGGCTTCGACACGAGCTCCGAGATTGCCATTCTCGGTATCGCAAGTATCCAGGCCGTGCAAGGCACGAGTATCTGGCTCATACTCATTTTCCCAATTTTATTCACATGTAAGAAATCTGAACATGAACAAAGCAAGGACAATCCTAAATGAAGCTAACCGTTATAGCTGGTATGTGTTTGCTCGATACGACCGACGGCGCACTGATGATGGCATTGTATACATCAAAGGCCTTTTCCCGAGACGTTGTGGCCATTCTATACTACTCCATCGTTTTGACGGGCATCACTGTATTTGTCGCCGCTTTCATTGGCATCATTCAAATTTTGTCTCTTATTCAAAATGTGGCCGAGCCAGAGGGGAGCTTCTGGGATGGTGTCTCTGCGATAGGCGACCACTTTGACATTGTCGGCGGCAGCATAGTTGGTGTCTTTGTTGTCGTTGGACTGGGCTCTATTGTCGTGTACCGACCTTGGAGGCGTCGTATGGATCGCAAGCGCCAAGGCCTTGCTGCCTCTGCTGATGCTGGACTGCGCGATGCTGATGGCCCTGAAACCCCATTCTCACAAGACGAAGCAGCACCGCGACATTTGATGGATTGATTTTGATGCAATAATAGTGTGCATCGCTACATGAATATATTTCGCTTGATGATTATTTAAATCGTTATAGATACGTAATCGCTGTACTTGCGCGGGGTTAAGCCTGTCCAAACCGTCAATCATCCAGCCGAAAATACTCAAAAAGCAACACAAATCCGCTCCTCTGACACACGGAACATCCTCTCATCTCCATTTTCACATTCGGTACCCTTTTGAAAGGCGGCCAGATTCCCAGTCTTTGATGCATGCGGTCGACCTCTTGCCTGTCCTTGTCGGCAGGTGTCATGGTGTCCAGCCATGACTGGCAATGTGAGCAGAGCCATACGCCACTCTTTTCCGTGCTGGTCTGCCTCCATGGCATCAGGAACTTGACAATGGAAGAAAACAATGTTTTCTTAGCTGGTTTCTTTGAAACCCCGAGCTCAGCCTTTCTCATGTTTTCGTCTTCTTGCTCGGTGACCCTGGCATTATACGCTTTTGTAGAGGGCAACTCTGGCAGCGCAGGAACTCGAGGAAGTCGGAAAGGCGTGCATTGTTCCGGTTCGCGTATCTGCAGCGTTGCAAGGTATGCTCTTGCAGCAGCATCGTCGACAGGGATTCCTGGCGGTAGTCTCGGTGTTGTTGGTCTGCCATATGCCTGGGCGGACATTTGAAGTTCACGAGCACGGCGGAAAATCCATGTAGCTTGGCGAAGCTCGTTTCTCCGATCTTCCAAATATCTTGAGCCGGTTGTTTGCTAATGCAGAGTGCGTAAGTAGTTTTCTTTCACTGAGGCGCATTTGGCAGTTTCTTACCCTCTGAAGATTCAGGTCATCTGGGTCTTCCTGCGGCCCCTGACCTTCCGACGGTCGCGGGTTTTCTGAGGCGCCGTAATAGCATGCAAATGCATCGTGCTCAGAACTTGCAATTTCTTCTTCTTGATCTGCAGAGACCTACTCCACGCTCCGAGTGAACGACATTCCGCGGTACGTGCCAATTTGAGGACGTCTTGGACTGGGCGCAGTCCTGGCTGTCGAGGGCCGACTCGCCTTGCAGAGAGCTATGGTCTGCAGTCGAGGTAGAGGTTTGGGTCCAGGGATGCGCCGCATGGCAGTGGCAGAAGATGAGTGCCCCTCACTGTGGAATGAGGCGACCCGCTCGACCAAAAACTTGTGTACTTCGTCGCCATTAATATTGTTGACGAATATATCGTCCCGCATCGAGCCCGTTGATACACGGCGACCCTTGGGCCGGGGGCGTGATCGACTGCGTCGGGGTATCGGCTGTATGACACGTTCCTCCGATGAAGGGCTCTTGACCGTTTCCCTTGCGGGCTCGGATTGTTCTTCTTCATTGACGCTCATATCCGATACTTGCTCTTCATTCGCAGGCTCTTGTGGTTCGCCAACGATCTTATCCGCCGATTCTTCTGGGACAGCCGGGGCGGCTCCAGACTCCGAGCTATCGGCTGACAGCGTATAGCTACCGAACCCGGGGGGTTCTGGTTCATTCGGAGTCGGGACATCATCTAGTGATAGGGTTTCGAGCAGGATGCGAGGCTCATCTTGGACTGCACTGGGCGCTTGCTCGTTGTCAGTAGACACATACAGCGCTGGCACATCATCTTCGGCGACGGGGTTGGGTGCAGGGTCCATGGCGACTATAGGTTAACGATGAATAGGTAGCGATATGAGAGTGCCAAAAGACGATCGCTTTAAAGGGACTTGATGAAGCAAAAGTAGCTTGTATTTCGGGATGCTAGAAAGGCTACCTCGGTCGCCTCGACTGGAGTGGTGGAAGGGCGGCATTCTCAACCGGGCCAGAGCGGAAGGCGCGCGGCCATCACGGAAGTCGCTTCCGGCTTTCAAATCTTAGAAACAGCGGCCTCATATTGCAGCTTCATGTTTTCCGCTTGTCAGTTTCCTCGAATATCGTCATGTGCAGGTGTAGCGCCGAAGCCGGTCGTCGATCCCCTTGTGGCCGTTCCTAGCGGGCGTCGGCCAGCACTAGCAGTGTCTACTACGCCTGTAAATTTAGGTGCCTGGCCGATGACGCGACAGCCCCAGCTTATCGCTGCATGCAGGCGGGCCTTATCGACCCTGAGAGCCGATCCAACAGCTGCACCTCAACCTTGCAACAACGAGCACAGCCATTTGTACAGCATCGTCGCTGCTATAATGTAGCGCCTTGCGCTGTCTAATGAGATACTTTTTTTGGTTGATATCGGTACCATAGTACGGACAGCAGCATGGCGTCTCCGACAGCTTCGACTCGCCGCAGCGCCGGCTCCTCAGCTGCTTCACTGAGACGATCGGACGAACAACGAGCCTCGGCGATACCATCGATACCCGTCGAAACGCTCGTAACACATCTCCTAGCTGCAAAGCGATCCCTTTCTTCCATGAACCATGTGCTCCGGGCAAACGAAATAGCTACTGCCGCAAGAAACGCCCAGGAGGAAGCTGCTCTCTTCAGCGCCCAGGCTGGCTTTCTTCGTGGAGCTACTCTGGACCAAGCCGCCATTCTGGTCAAGGTGCGCCGAAGCTTGCAAGCTACATATGACTGGGGAAAGCGAGATTTTCGAGTCCTGGTCAAGGCGATGGATGGGGTTGATGATGAGCTTGGCCGGACAATCGAGTTCCTTCGCACTACCGACGTCAACGGCCTTCTCCGCCCCGCCAACGAAGCAAGGAAGAATCTACTCGATTTTGTTGATGAAGAAAGCGTCAGCAGGATGCGTGAGGCGATGAAGAAGAGTATAGAGGAACTACAGGTTCGTGGTGTCACTGGCTGCTGTGTCGTCGCTTTAACGCCGCTAATCTTTTACCAGGGCATCCAACAGTCTTTTGACGGTGACCTCCTTCGATTCGATAACGATATTCGCGACCTCAAGAAAATTATTGTCGACTCGCAAACGCACGAATCGGACGATGAAGAGCAGACGTCGCAGACCTCGGGACCCGAGATAATGATGGGACTGCTGGAGAACTCTGCTGTGATGGCGCAGCTTCTGGCTTCCTTGACCAAGCATTTTGACATGTGTGTCACTGCGATTCGTACAACGGAAGGCGGTGCGGCTCTGGCCCGGCGTCGCGCAGCCGAAGTGAACCAGTCCCAAGGCAGCGACGGCGTGTCCATCTCGGGTGTCATTGCAGAGCAAGAGTCCAACACGTCGGATCTGGAGCCGAAAACGGACAGCGACCGAGCCGAAATGCTGCGTGTTGTCATGCAAGATGCCGGCGAGGTCAACGACGTTGTTCAAGAGATACAGGAACGACTCGCTGTGATGGAGCAAGACTACAAGGTCTTGGAAGGGCGAAACACCGAGGCCGGAAAGGCATACATTTCGATGCTTGAAGCTTTTTCAATATTGGGGAATATCGGCGAACGCCTCCACGACTATCTCGCCGCAGAGCAAGATTTCAAGACAAGATGGGAGCTGGAAAAGGAGACTGTCTTTGATAGACTAGAGGAGATGAAGGAGATGAGAGGCTTCTACGACGGGTACGCCAGCGCGTACAACGCGCTCATTCTAGAGGTGGAACGTCGAAAAGCAGTGGAAGATCGCGTCCGAAACATCTGGCGCATGGCACAAGACAATGTCGACAAGCTGCTGGCGGCGGATCGAGCCTCGAGGGATACGTTTCGTCAGGACGTGGGGGAATATCTACCAACAGACTTGTGGCACGGCATGCATGCAATGCCACAGCGATGGCAGGTTACTCGCATCGACGAAGAGGGCGTGGATGCCGCAGACGAGCGAACCGAGGAAGAGAGAGCGTCGCTGAAGCAAGACGCTATCGAAGCAGCTCGACGCAAGTCACAGCAGGAATCATCGACCTAAATGAAGTAAAGGGTCGACGACGCGGAGAGAGGCATACTTGCGTGAAGCTTGTTTATTTATTCTTCTTTTTTCCGTCAATTTGGCATTGGTCGGCAGGCTGGCGTATTGGAAATGATTTTCTCCCTTTTGACTGGCGTCTCTGGGCGATGGATTTGTAAAGCAGATGAACAGATTGGCATATAACAGCATCACTGGCTGCAAATAGCAAAACAATATACGGAGTATAATGGTGAAAATTCTTTCTTCTCCATTTGTAAAAATGAGCTCTTCTTGTATCCCTGCGGCTTGTTCAGACCCGTTAGGTCCTGTGTGGGTCAAAAAGTTCGCTTCGACGCCCACTTGTATAGAAGCGAAGCTCACGAGAAGTATCAAAAAGGAAAATGACAAAAAAAAAAGAGAAGTATCTGAAGAATCAGAATATCTTGACAAGACTGGGATTTGAACCCAGGAGGATTGCTCCACCACGATTGAGGTATAAGGACCTGAACGTGACGCCATAAACCATACTCGGCCATCTTGCCGTGCGATGATTCGCTTCTTGTGATGCTGAAGCAGCGAAGCAAAACTCCTACAAAAGGGGAACTTGACCACAACAAACCATAAAAAAAATGAAAGAAAAATGGCAAAAAATAGAAGATTCGTGACAAGACTGGGATTTGAACCCAGGAGGATTGCTCCACCAGGAAATTAATGATGTTAAGGTATCCTTAACCTGGCGCCATAACCATACTCGGCCATCTTGCCCGTGGGTCTGTTTGATGCTCAGCCGGCGACGCAAAGTGCTACATAAAGGTTCCCGGCCCTTATCCTCCTAAAAAAAAGAGTAAAAAAGGAGAGGCCACAAAAAAAGAAATGCTTTGACAAGACTGGGATTTGAACCCAGGAGGATTGCTCCACCAGGAAATGATGTTAAGGTATCCTTAACCTGGCGCCATAACCATACTCGGCCATCTTGCCCGTGGGTCGCTGTTGGACCCTGTTGATGGAGATGGAGCGGAGTTATTTGGTCTTAAGAAGGTGGCGCGGGCGTACACCATTCGGTGAGGCTGGATTTTTGCAGTGCTGGGGGTTGGTAGTTCTAGGTATGGGGGGCTTGGTTTGTTGTTTGCTGGTTGAAGCGGTTTGGAGGGTGTGTTCAGAAGGCGTGTGGTGCATATCGTGTTTTTGGTAAGAGTTTTCTGCCTGTGTGTTTTGTGCGGTCCTCTGTTGGCTACCCTGTAGAGCAACTTGAAATTATTATTATTATTTAACTCGTCGCAAGTGCAGATACCACGCGTAACTCATGTACTTCTAGGCTTTGGTTGATTTCATTTTGTTCTCTTTGCATTTAAACCATGGTCATGTGCTCGAAAATCGGTCGTGGTGAGGTCTGAGTTAGCTCATGAGAGGTACTCGTCCCATTGCATACCCGCGACCAACAAGCTGAATGTACCACAACAGTAGTAAGGTGCCCAACAGTGCCCAACAGTAGATCCAGCGATTACAAGAAACTTGACGATTCATTGTCGTATGCCCCTCGAGTTGATTCTCACGCACAAAATTTACTATCGCCACGAGTATCACACCACCCGGCAAGAGAAGTGATAAGAAAATTATGATTGGCAAGTCGGATGCCGTATTAATCGCTGACGGACCAGCGCAGAAGAGCAACTCTCACGAAACAATATCAATAGTAGTTACGTCAAAAGCAAAAAAGTACACCGGGCGTATCCAATCCTCCCGCGAGGAGGGGGTATTTCAAAACCCAAACCGTTTCTTCAGAAAAAAAAAAAAACACACGAAAACCACACATCACACATCGCACTCCACCACTTATCCACCGTCACCACCCCACTCAGACGCGTCTCTCGACCGACTTTGAATTTTCTTCAATTCCTTCCCCCCGGTAAAATTTCACCGCGAGTGGTTTATCGGTCGTAGATGACGTTCTGGACCTGAGGGTACAGGCGAACCATCTCCTGGTACAGCTCGGGGTGGTCTCTGACCATGACTTGGGGGTCCCAGCCGGCGGCGACAAAGATGGTCTCGATGCCGCTGGAGATGGGGGTCGTGAAGATGTTGGCAATCTGAAAGCCGATGAGGAAGGCAAAGGCCACGATGACGGGCGTGAAGCCGCCGCCCCTGTTGTACTCGGGGTTGGTGATCTGGAGGTAGACATATCCGAGGAGGGCGCAGGCATAACCGACAAACAGGGCGCCAAAGGACAGGACAGGGCCGATGAGACATTCCTGCAAAAAGGTTAGTTTGATGCAACAAGGCTGGGGCAAGTTAGACTTACGTTGACGAGAGCGTCGATACCGCGGTCCTTGATCATCTTCCAAGTGTCCTTGGCGGCGGAAATGTACTTCTTGCCGTAGAGGGCAATGTGGGCGTACGCGTATCTGTTGATAAACTCGACGGCCCACTCAATGATCCCCAGAAGGCACTGGAGGATGCAGAAGAAAGCCATGCCAACCATGCCGCCAATGCCACCGTCCTGGCCGGACTGCTGTCTGGCGACGGAGCAGAGCTGGCGGAGGAACTGGATAATGGCGACAATCAGACTGCCGAGAGCAATGGAGCCGAAGCTGTAGGTGAGAGCACGCCTGGCGGAGCTGCGGGTGGCGTCCTTAGGGAAATTGTGGACGGCAAAGTACCAAGCGCCGTAGACACCGCAGATGATGGTGTGGATGGTGTTCTTGAGCCACTCCGTGATCCAGTACATGGCAAACGTTATAAATACCATCAGTCCGATGACGGTCGCCTGGCTACAGCCGGAGCCATTGGGACCACAGCTGGGGTTGCTGGCAGACGGCTGCCACTTGACGTAGACACCGACCATGGTGGCAGAGAACCAAGCGGCCAGGGCAGTGGCGAGGAGACCACCGACGAGACTAACAATGTAGACGTGGCCATACTTCTTGCTGACGTTGATGCTGGTCTTGAGCATGAGCGCGGAAAACGGAATTCGAGGAATCCAGGTGTAGAACGCAAACGTGGTGAAGACGGCAAAGATCAGGAAGACTATGCCTGCCGACCAGTACTTCTTGTAGAGATAGTAAATGGCGGTGCCGAACGCGAAGATGATGTTGAGTATTCCAGTCACCCAGATGAAGGCCTTGGGGAAAGTACGGGCGAGGAACATATAGAGAACAGAGAGGATAAACGCAGCTCCGAGAGCTAGGGCGAAGAGAATCAGGGTGTTGGAGTTGAGCGAGAAAGTGTTGCCCCGATCGATGCCGGTGCCGGCTCTACCAGTGACGTAGCCGCGCAGCGCAATGACGGAGACGGCAACATAGCCGGCGAAGACGAGGAGGAACTAGATGAAGGTATCGTCAGTCGCAAACGCGCATAAGGATGAAGCGCGCCCGGTGGTCTTTTATGCGCCGCAGGAATGTACATACGAGGATACCAGCCCACAAGTCATTGTACTTTGGTTTCTCAAGCTTGAATGCCTGGTCGAAGCCGTACTTCTCGTCGTTGGGCTGCGGCGGGTTGTAGCTGTAGGGTGGAGGGGGGCCGTAGTTGTAACCGCCCTGGTTGTAGCCACCCTGATCGAAACCGTTCTGAGGCGGCGGCGGCGGCGGCGGAGGCTGCTGCTGCCAGCCACCGTTGTTGTATTGCTGCTGCTGACCGTACTGCTGCTGCTGCTGCCAGCCACTGTTGTTGTATTGCTGCTGCTGACCATACGGCGGCTGACCATATTGCTGAAGCGGCGCGCGGTCGTTGTCGCCGCCGTTCAGGTACTTGTCGGCCTCACCCATAGCTGCGGTGGGCGTTGATCGATTACCGTCGTCGGGAGACGCAGGGGGGAGCGCGATCGCGGTGGCTGAGCTGAGCTGAGCTGGGCGTTAATAAAACCCGGGAGATGACAGTCTGCGCCCGGCGTGCTCGACGGTGCGCAAAAACGTATCTCGCTAGGAAGCAAAACACTAAAGGTTAAAATAAAAACACGGATGAAGCCTTTACGAGGAAAGGATGAAGAAGAGAAAAGAGCCCAACGCGGGGGAAGTTGCGCTGGACAGGGCCAAGTAGAGGCAGTGCTGGAATGCCCAGTCCTAGGACAAGCGTCGGCTTGTTGCCGGGCGGGAAGCGGGACAAGCAATTGCTGGGCCGAACGACGAACAGCCCGATGGCAAGGATTAGCGTCACAAGGAAAACCGCGCGCTGGGCTTGATTCGCTTGGCGTGCAGCTCGTTTTGTCTCTTGTCTCTTGTTCCTTGTTCTGCTGCGCCCTGTAGGGCGGATCCGGCCAATTCTCTCCCCGTCTTGTTCACAGAGGCACCCAAGCTTCCCCATGCCCCGAAAGCCTGTACCAGTACCGAATCGATGGAGCCAGCGCACAGGATCAACAGTGCGCAGAGTTCGGTGACTGGTTGCTCGCTTCGTAGCTCCGGTTTAGCTCGCAAGCTAAGGTTCTGAGGATGGGCGCCATGGGCCTTGTTCCAGCCAGCTCTGGGCCACGGAGGCTTTGGGGTGGGCCGACAGCGATAGATTGCCGGGGCCCGGAAATTGGATGCTTGTCTTGCTGGACACATTTGGGTGCGGTCTTGGGTGGTGAGGTCATACAGGTCCCATTTTCAGCTGCTGTGGTGTTCCTCGCTTCGATTGTCCGACCTGGTCTGTCGCGTGGTGGCCATTGTGAAGCCTGCATCGGGAACCATCAAATCATCGGCCAATTTCATCAAATTCGCATCCCTAATACCCGAAAGTGTCAGCATCCAAGAGGCCACCGTTTCCAGCTCGCGCATTGTCGACATACTTTTGTCAAAGCCCATCTAGCGCCTTAGTCGGCGCTGTCGCAGCTGCAGTGTCCCCTCTCCACAGCCCTCAGCTTGACATGACGGGCACAGGCGCCGTTTCACCACCTGATTATACTTTATTTATGACGCCTCAGCGTCTAATTGGGTTTCTTGTCGCTGCAGGGTCGAAAAGTAGATGCGCCATGGTGGCTACCCTTTTTTTTTGGTCGGAGGATTGCATTGGGTAGTCATTTCATCATAAATCTGGGCCGTTCCTCGCTGTGAAGCTCTTGAGACAGAGATCTTGGGCGGCCGACGGCTGGCAGCAAACGGAAGACGACAAATCAGGCAGTGGCAGAAAACGTCCACGTAAGCAGGCTTCAATCCTGCCATTTACCCTTTTCCTTGAACCAAACAAAGCCTGGATATTTCTCAACTTTACATACTGCCGCTAGCACAGATGAGATTGTGTTACAGAGTGTAAACCTAGAAACCCAGACTTGGGCGCTACAACATGGACCAAGCACTGCTGCTTGCAGAATTCGACCGCTTAGTCGACGATGGCCTGGTCTTGTACGACGACAAACAGATGATTCTGCGCCACCAAGATCACGGCCTGACTGTAGGATCCTCGCTTCCATGCTCATACAATCATGCCCTTGAGCCTGTGCTAACTGGCATGCCAGTTTCAATTCGTCCTCACCGCTGCTTTGCTCAAGAAACCAACAGCTGACACTGCAGGCAAGCAATCGAAAGAGCTCGCTGAGAAAAAAGTACGCCCGGGTAGCGATATTGACACCAATGGCTACGAGATTGGCGAAGTAGGCGGCTCTCACATTCTCGTCGCCAACAAGTTTTGCTACGCGCGCCCTCATTACCTGCTTCTCACCAAAGATGGCTATAAGCGCCAGTTCGAGCCGCTCAACAGGGAAGACCTCGCAGCAGCATGGAGCCTCTTGTCCAGTCCCGGAAACGAAGGGCTCGCCATCTTCTTCAATTGCGGAAAAGGCGCAGGATACAGTCGACTACACAAGCACATGCAGATGATGCCCATCCCCAAAGACAACTTTGCCTCGTTCCTCGACACCGCCGACGGCCAGGAGCCAGACATGCCCCTGCAGTGGTTCTTCCAACGCTGCGACAAAGATGGCTCGACAACGAGCGAGGTTGACAAAGTCGTTGATTCATACCAGCGCCTCCTTCAACAGGCATCTGAATCCATTCAAGTTTCTAGAGATGGCGACACCGACGAGTTCGAGGGTGCTGTCTGTTCGCACAACGTCATCATGACTGCGAGGTGGATCGTCGTCATCCCTCGAAGGAAGCCCTCCCTCCACAATGAGTCCGGAGCCAATGCCATGGGAATGCTCGGCTACATTGCCGTCTCCTCGGAAGCCGATATTGAAAACTGGACAAACCAAGGACCCTGGCACCTTCTTCGACAGCTTGGTGTGCCCAAGTAGCGAGCTATGCCCATGGTGCCTCGTACCGACGATCCTGACGACCATCATATTGACCTTATAAAATCTAGACGTAACGGCATACACTAGACGGCTCCGCAAGCCACATCACATCACATCACATCAATAGACTAGCGAAAGATCATCATCAGCGAATGGCCCGCCATGCTGTATTCACCCGATATACACATCTATTCATAAATACTATGTACAATATTCATAATAAAACCGCTACATCAAGCCGAAACGCGGGTTTATTCTGTCTTGGGCAATGACTGTTCCGTTCAAGAAGACAGTACCGCTCTTGAGAATCGGTACACGCCCGATATGCGTGCCATTGGCCGGGTTGTTGACAATGGTGCCGTTCTGATAGATGACACCGTTCCACATAGGGATCAGCTGCTGCGGATGTTCGGGCTGGATGCTGGCCATGGCGGCGGTACGAGCCTGCGGCAGAAGAGGGGATCGCTGCTTGCTGATGTCGCAGTTTTCGCTGATCATGTACAGGTTCATGCCAATAGCGAGCGTATACATTTCGGCACTGAGCTGGTCCCAGTTGTGGCGGCCATCCACGACGACACCGATATAGTCGACCAGAGCGACCGTAGGGAAAGTCTCGGGGCTCATGTTGTTCAGGCCCATCCAGTACAAGGCGGGGTTGGTGGGCTGGACAGCGATTTGCTCAATGGTGAGAGCCGTGGTGGTGATGGGGTCGGCACTGACGATCCACTGGCCAATCAGGAACTGGTCGTTCTTAAAGTCGCCGCTTCGGCCAACAGTAGCCCAATCCTTCGTTTGGTCGCTGGCAACCTTGGCAGTGTCGGCCATATCCGACCAGTTGTCCCAGACCTCAAGCATCTCAGTCCTGTAGATGCCGTCACCGATAGAGTCGTGCGGGACGTCATCTTTCAGGTTGCTAGTGTCAAGCAGGAAGAGCACACAACCCTTCCCGCCATTTTGATCCATGAAGTAACCGGCAGACTGCTTGTTGAACTTCGTGTTCATGTCGAGGTTGCCGCAGCGGTTGTTGACGCCTTTTAACTTGCCAAAGAACTCGTTGACCATGTCCTTTGTCCAGAAGATGGGGCCAAAGCTGGGGATGTTGCGAATTCCGATGAGATAGCGGACGCGAAAGAAGACAATCTCGCCAGGGTTCTCGGCGGTGAATCGGTTCACTTCTTCAATAACTTCATTAAGCGACTCGCCAGAGTTACCGATGGCGACATCGGCCTTCTCGTTGTTGACGTGAAGAATCCAATAGTCGTAGCGGCTCGTATCGGTGGCATTGTGGACAGTCGCGACACGCAGATCGAACAGACGAGAGCCGGCGCGCAGCTGTTCATAGATGTTGATGCCTTGAGTCTGTGTGTTGACGGAAGAACCAATAGAGGCTAGGTTTCCGCTGATTCGGCTCATACCGGCGTCGTGGGAACCGGGCAGGAAGAGATGCTGAACCTGGCGATCCTTGATGACATTATAGATGCCCCTCATCCAGTTGCCGGGACCGTGACGGAGCGACGCAGTAAATCCATAGGATTCACTCCCGGTGATGACAAGCGTCACAGGCGCTTCCTTGCCAGGGTCTGAGTACTCGCGCTGGCCGAGACCCATTCCACTCAAGTCAAAGACGGTGCGGCGCGGGTAGTCGTCTGGGATATGGGTGGTGGCGCGCACCATGAATTTCTTGTTTGTTCCTTCGATGGAATAGTACGCTTCGCCATTGTCATCGACGGCAGTCTTGCCAGGTTTCGACGTATAGGCAGCGATGTTCTGACGCGAGCGGCCCTGGGGGATATCGTCCCAGTCAAAAATGTCCATCTGGTACGAATGGGTTGCGCCCTTGTCCAGGACAAAACGATGGGGTGTGAGGTTGACAATGGTGATGTACTGCTTCGCAGGGAAGCCGATCTTCTCAAAGGGAATCAGGGCCCATGGCTGGTAGCTGCCGGGGCGCGGCACTTCGGTACTGTAAGTTCTGTCTTGTTTTCTGCAGCTGTTGTCTCTTGAGGCGAGGTCCTGGAGGTCACCCATGGACGACCCCAGAGTTCCACTGACGAGCGTGAAGCTCCAAAGGCTGGCGACGAGCGCCTGCAGAGCGAGACGTTTCATGTTGACGTGATTTTCGATCGAACAGCTTTTAACCGAAAACAGAAAGGCCGCGAGATCCGAACTGGTTCAACCGATCTGTATATATATTTACACAGCCAGCGCCTCGGGACATCACATGGACAAGAGGAAAGACACACTCTTAGCAGCGCGAAGCACGCAGCTCTATATATGAGGACCACGGGGCTGACATTGTCGCATGAACCCGCCGGGCCAAAAAGTCAGTTTACCACCAATTTGGCAGGTGCTTCGGCATGCACCACCGCCGATACCACCCCCGGCATGCTTCCCTTCGACGATGGTATTCGCTGAACCCTGCAGGTTCATGGAGCGGTCGCGGGATGTTAGCTAGTGCCAGGGGTGGTCAGCATCGATGTCGGGCGCTTCCTGGAGCGTGACTGGTCGATGGATCCCAGGTAAGCTAAAGAGGGCCAGTGTGCCATCTTGGCGGGCCCAGCGAAGGGCGAATATCAAGTGACGCCGAGCATGGCCCGTCAGACGACGAGATCATCGTTTTCGGGTTCTGGCCTTTAAATGGTTGCCAGAAGACCCTGAATATTTCCAGTGAAAAAAAGGGGGGAAAAGTCTCTTACGGCAACGATGTTGACGGGCGATTGGCGATAAACTCCCGGTGCACCGAGCCGGAACGAATCTGTCTCGCAGGATATATTTTGTTCAACTCTCAGAACCGCAGGATCGTGCCTGAGAATACGGAAGTGGCAATGGCCGAAGCAGCAACACCGCCAAGGTCTGCGCGAGCTTATCTTTTTGCTGAACAAGTAGCGGACCACTCAGAACGCCATACGATCCTTCGACTCTGACAACGACATCCTTTAGCTACCGCAATAACTGGTTCGCCCGCACATTGCTTCTTTTAGTGCCGTCCCCCCGCATAGTGGCGCTCCATTCCAGCGGACCAATCTCCAGGCAGAGCAGGCCCTTCCCGCTGCTGGCACATGGCCTCATTAGGCTAAACTCTCTGGCGACGGCTGCAGAGTCTCAGTGTCTCATTGGCTGCCAGCCTTTTGCCTGTCAGAGAGTGCGGCGACCGGATTTGGCCAGCAGAAAGGACACCAAAAAAGGAGAATGCAAAGGATCAAAGAGGCGAGAAGCAAATGCATGTACGAAATGATAGGTCAGCATAATAGGGCATCTCTCCTCCGTATGCAGAAGGGACATCTCCCAGCCATCCCAGCCCCTGTCACGCAGACTGGTGTATTGGCGTGCACCCAGCCACTACTAGCACATGGTCTATGGCGCGCCGGCATGTGACTGGTTGGGTAAAGTACACTGCGCATATTGGGATGACAATGCTACCGCGGGCGCATTTCAGATGTCGATGCTACAGCAGAATGCAGCTGCACATTATGCGGAATTTAAACTACGTCATCAAGCCGAGTCGTGATGCGCTCAAGTCGCTACGGCAGTTGGTCGGGCAAGCCGTAAACGCATAGAGACTAGGTGCTCCGTAGGTTCACGGCTGTATACATAGTCCCCCCAGCCTCGTCTCAAACCATCACTCTGGTTCCGTTGTGTCCTCATTCTCGACTTGGCTCGACGTAGCGTATCAACATTTGTACGTGTAGGATGGCTGGATTACAGACGGCTATTTACACTCGCGCCACACACCCTGCGCCAACTTGTCACCTCGTACGGCACAGGAAAATGGAGCTTGATACGGCTCAACTTTAGCTACCTTTGTACGGCAATTTGTCCGATCTACTGGTGGCCATTTGTTCACAGTTAGACGTATACATATATGAGCTCTATGCGAGACCAAGAGATTGGAAGAACGCATCCGGCTTCGGGGGCCGTCCCAGAAACTCGGTCAGGTACTTCATCTCATCCATGGTACCCGCGCGCTCCAGCACCGTGCGCCGGTACCGCATGCCCTGCTCCTTGCTCATCGGGTCGTTCTTGAAGGCAGTATCAAACATGTCGGCAGAGAACACCTCCGAAAAGAGGTAAGTATAGTAGGCTGCGTCGTAGCCGCTGATGTAGTGATCAATGGTGAGGTACGTATGGCCCCAGTCGCTATAGATGCCGTCAGTAAATCTCCCAATATAGCCTCACGGACAACTGTTGCTCACGACTCGTGGCCCTCGGGGCCGTGCATGCCTGTCAGCTCGTGCCGCATGTCGTTCCAGATCTTGCAGCAGTCCATCGCCTTGACGTGCTCCTGCGACTCGCCCCCGTGAATCACCATGTCAAACAGCGCGCTGTGCACCGCGTCCCGCGTGTCCAGCGCAGAGTTCACGTTCTTCGCCGCCACCAGCCGCGCGGCCATCGCGTCCGGGATCGGCTCCCCCGTGTCCCACCGCCCCGACAGCCTCTTCAGCACCGCCGGCGTCCAGCACCAGTTCTCCAGCATCTGCGACGGCGCCTCGAGGAACGCCGCGTCGACGGACTTGGCCCTGGCGTAGGTCGCCCGCGCGGCAATGTCGTGGATCGCGTGGCCGAGCTCGTGGAAGATGGTCAGCACGTCGCCGTGCTTGAGGAGCGCGGGCTTGCCGGCCGTCGGCTGGGGCAGGTTGCAGAGGAGCACGGCCGAGGGGTAGAACTCGCTGCCGTCTTCCTTCTTGAAGCCGGACTGCAGGACGAAGCACGCGTCGTGGCTGTACTTGTTGTCGCGCGACTGCAGGTCCAGGTACAAGTAGCCCCGGAACTCGCCGCCGGCGTCCTCGTCGTCCCATACGCTGTAGATGGTGGCGTCCGGGTGCCAGGCGAGGTCCTCGGATTTGCCCGTCGGGCTCAGTCGTGCGCGGTCCTCCTCGCTCAGCTTCACAAACACAAACCCGAACAGCTCCGCAAAGATCTTCAGCATGGCGTCGAAGGTCGGGTCCGCGGGAAAATACTGCGACGTCGCGACCTCGTCGACCTCGAACTCGGCCTCGCGCCGCATGCGCGCGTAAAACAACCTGTCCCAGTAGTAAAACTTGCCATCGAAGGGCGCGCCGCGGGCCTCGCAGTCGCGCTTCTTGTAGTCGAGCAGCGCGGCGAGGTCGGTCTTTGCGCCGTCGGCGGCGCGCTCGCGCAGGTCAGAGAGCATGGTGTGGACCGTCTCGGGGTCCTTGGCGAGGCTGTTGCTCAGCTTAAAGGCCGCGTGGCTGTTGAAGCCGACGAGACGGGCGGCTTCATCGCGGAGCTCGATGATCTTCTGGAACAAAGGTGCATTTTGGTTGGCCTGTGCATGATCAGCATCTCGTGTTGTGGCCGGATACAGACGGTGCTTACTCTGTTTGCATCTGCAATTCTGTAGTCGCGCCTCGTAGACTCGTGTATGGCATGCTTCAGCAGCGGAATCATGTGATGGTACTTGAACGTCATCTTGAGCTTGCCCTCATTCTCGCACGTGCCTTTCTCCAACTCATCGACATCCACATCGTCGGCCGGGATACCCTCCAATTCCTCGCGCGTAAACCACACCCCATCTGTATCCTCATCCAGCACTTTTTGCGCTTTCAAACACAATCTGCTTATCTCTTTCTGCGCCTCTTTAAACCTCTCCCTCCTTTCTCCCTTCGGCAGCAGTAGCCCATTTCTCACATACTTGCGCCACTCCTTCTCCAACAAATGCAGGCTCTCTTCATCGAGCCCCTGCTCGTGTCTTGTCTCGTATGCCGCGTTGATTAGCTCAAAGATGTCTTCGCGAGTGTCGCACTCAATGTTGAACGCGTCGATGAGCTCCTCCTCCTTGCGGGAGGCGTCGCGGAGCTCCGCATCTGCAGATGCGAGCTGATAGAACCCGTTGACCCATTTCACGCAGTCAGCGGCATTGTCGGCAAGGAGTATGGGGCGGAGAGTGTTGGCAAATGTGGCGGTCTCGAGGGTGACGGTGGCGACGATGTCCGCGAGGACGGAGCGGTGGTGGTCAAAGGCGGCGTTGATGTCGGCGATGATGGAATCGGGGGTTGCGCAGAAGAGGGGCGGGGGTTGAGGAGGGTTTCTGTATTTGGACGAGGCGGCCATGTTGTGTGGTGGTGTTGAGGTTGCTGTTGGGGTTCGACGGCATGTATACGATAGAGATGGTGTATTTGAGGAATTTTAAGAACGTCAGAGGTGAGTGAACTGGGCGAGTTGCCTGATTAAGTTGCCTGAGATCCGCGGCGGTTTATTGCTTCATTTTATATCACGAAATGAGAAATACAGATTTTGAGGTTTTCAAGTCCAAAACCAAGGCATTACAACGAGGCTGCGATGTAAACCGCAAGCTGTCCCACCTCGGGATCTTGGAGGTTCGTTGCGGGGCAAGTAAACGAGGCTGTTCGATTGACTCATTCTCCAAATGGGAGGGGGGTAACATCAATCTGCGAATGAAATGAATGATATCTGATTGCTAATTAACCTGCATTAAACAGCTGGAAGCCCTATATTAGGCTGATGTACATGTGTTCTATATACCTCTCTGTGTTATACCCCGTGCGGGGCTTCTGTGTCTGACCTCCATCGTCTAATCCCGATACCAAAACGAAGACAGACGGAGGAAATAATTTTTTCTTATAATTTAAATTTTTCTCAATAATATGGACATCAAATCACTTTATTTCCCTACCGTCCATTCGTGGCTATATCAGGCTGTGTGGCTGATCTCCTCAGACATCGTCTTGACTCAGAGATCGCCATGAACTTCCCAAACAGGAAACTGACTCATTTGCACATCACCCAGCCCACGATTTACCAGTCATTCCATTCCACCTCATACCAGGCTTTAATATACGCCACTTTTATATTATATGCCAAGAGCACCTACTGCCAAGCACCCGAAGATCCCAGTCCGATGCTTCCCGCCACCACCAAACTCGGCAACTGCACTAAGCGGTGCCCTCCTCTTCTAAGCCGCCTCCGGGGCCTTCTCCTAGCCCACAACCTCGCGCAGATACGTCTTCACATCCGTCATAGGTATCCCCCGTTCATGGTTCACCGTGTCTTCCATCCCCCACGCCACGCCCACCCCGTGCGCAAACGTCTCCCGGTACTTGACCATGACGCTGTCCGCCTCGGCGCGCAGTTGCTCCCCCAGCGTCTCCAGATCCCACAGCTGCCTCATGAAGCCCTTTCCGTAGTGCTCGTCCACGATGCGGCCCACCTCCTCGTACGAGAGCGTATCGCCCGCAACAAACACGACCTGGTTCTTCACATCGCGCGGGTTGAGCATCACGTCCGCCGTCACGCGCCCGATATCCTCCGGCGTCGTCAGCGTGATGCGGTTTTCCCAGCTGCCCAGGCCCCGCACAATCCTCTCTTCCAGATCGACCACCCCAAACGCCGGCAGGAACAGGAAACTCATAAACAGACCCGTCGAGACAATCACCCACTCCGTCTCCTGCTGGCCCCGCAGCAGCGCCCGCACGCCCAGCTGCTCGTCGAACAAGTCCTGCGCGCTGCCCTGTCCAATCTTGTCGTAGTCCATGCCAAACTGCCAGGGAAAGTACCGCTTCACTCCGCCCTGCAGCGCCGCGCGCGCCAGCTTCGTCTGCGTGCCCCCCGGCAGGCCCATGCCGTTGCAGCCCACGACGGTGTCGTATTTCCCCAGGATGGGCGCGAGCTCCTCGGCCGAGGCGGTGGCCACGTCGGCGGACTCGAACGTCAGGCCGAAGGAGCGGAGGTGCGCGAGCTTGGCGGCCGCGGCATCGGAGGCGGACGGGTCCAGGGAGGACGGGCGTAAGAGCACGGCGAGCGTGGCCGGGCGCTTGGGGTGCCGCGCCAGTGCGGTGAGGACGGCGAGGCCGAGCTCGCCGGCGCCGAGGACGAGGACTTTGTCTGCCATGGTCGGGTGTATAGGTTGAAAAGAAGAATAATAAGAGTAAAAAAGTAAAAATCCCGTTTTGTTGTATATATGCGAGTTGACGTATTTAACTCCGCCTTGGCGATGACTAATTACTTGTTCGTCGCGATGTTGTAATGACAAAGCCGACATGAGCTGACGCATTTCATCGGCGATAGAATTATGAAAAGTTGTCACTGAAGCATACACTTTAACAAGAAGAAAAAAGTGATGTGATTATTATCTATTCAATTCCCAAAAGAATACGTCCGCTTATTTATCCAGAAACTCCCGTGGTATCATATTCCTTCCTTTATTTCGACGTGGGAGGAAGTGTCTTCTTGTTCGCAAAGCCCACAGCGAGGTTGCCGCGGTCAAAGACGACAAACTGCGCCTTGAGGAGAATATCGCCAAAGACGGAGAAAGGAAGGCCTTGCGACGTTTGCAGGCCGCCGTAGCAGAATTCGTCGGTGTGCGGGGCGTAGTTGATGTAGTGGCCAGGGATCCTGCCGCGGAACGTGTCCCCGACACCAAAATAAAAGTCGGGAGGCGTCAGCTTGCAGGGGAACATGACGCTTCCTGTCCCCTTGTCAAAGTACGACCCGGGCAGGTTGTTGTAGTACTCGTCGACAATGTGCTGGGGGAACATCATCAGCGACGTGCCCGTGTCGACGATGCCGGTAATGACCTCGCGGTTGAGGCCGCTGTCGTTGCCAATGTGGTATCCAGACAGCTGGACCTGCCAGTAGGGCGTAAGGATGTTGATAGGCGTAAAGGCGATGTCGCCGATGTAGGCAGAGTCGTTGATGTACCCAAAGTTGTAGCTACCGGGCTCACCTTTTTGCAGATCAGCCGTGAAAATGGGCGATGCAAGGCTGTCCATAACATTGTCAAGGAAGGTGAGCTGTTTCTTGGGGGTGACGGTGTTGGCAGAACTGCTACCCATGCCCATAATGCCAGAGAAGAAGGTGTCGCTGGCAATGTCAAACGAGATGTACCTGGCGACCTGGATGGCTTGCTTGTCGACAGCGATGGGACCGATGGCCGCTTTGTCAGTGTAGACGGTGCCCTCGGCGCCGGTACCGTCACCATACGTGACTCGCCAGTGCGCACCGGAGAGGGGTTCGGCTGTGCTGGAGTCATTTGGACGGTAAAGCTTCTGGCCGTTCACCTGGCTGGGCTCCGTCTCCGACGAAAAGACCCAGCTACAAGATGGTTAGCACCTTTTTGTTTTGGCAAGAAAAATATGTGTAGCTTACAGGTCGGCAGAACCAGTGTCGAGGTTCAGCGGAACAACTTGGGCAGGAGTGCCCAGACCAACTGGAATGACGTATTCCGAGTCCAGATCGGGAGGTGACAGGGCTTCGGCAGAGACGACAGAGGGGTTGGCTGCAGGAGCTTGGTTAGCGAAGCTTGATCATGGACGTACTCGAACATGGCTTACCGGACGATAGAGCCATGAATTTGGCCTTGAGCTTGGGCTGTTGGTCTACAACCGCCTTGATGTGCGCGGGAACAGTCTGGGCATATTTGGCGTAGGCTGCGAGCAGAGCCTCTGTTGGGTTGACGCCGGCGAACTTTTCATTACGAATCTGCCGGAGGGAGTGCATCCCGTTTCCGACAGTCGAGTTAGTCATCGCAGCCCATTGCGAACCGGTCGCGGCAGAGTAGCCAGTCGCTACCAGAGCAGACGTGGCAATGATGGATGTCGTCTTCATGATTTCGTATGCGCCGTAGACCCGTAGAGACTGTGCATTTGGCGAGCAGAACCCGCGACCGTTGATGGAGAGATGAGGCCAAGTTTCTCCCGTCGCAGCGAAAGGGGCGGAACAGGACCTTTTTGAAAGATTGCTACAACATGCGCGACTGAGGCAAGACCGTATGACATTATCGATTCTAGTCGGCAGTGGACCAAAGGGATGGGCGCAATTTTCATGGATATTGGAACGCAGTTGCGCACGAAACCTGGCCTCGCGAGGAATGCGCAGCTACAAAAAAAGCACCATTGCCACTGCAATATTGGCACAAAGCGCCATCATGTCTCGCTGCTGTGCGGCAGCAAAAGTGTTGGTGGTGAGACATGGGGCTGCGAAAATGCGCCAATGTGGACGAGGGAGAGGCTGGTGCAGTCAATCTCCGCATTGCGCCCTCGAACTGAGGTCTGCTGATTGCGAGACACGCGTGCTTTTTCGTGACTGGGTGGAAATGAGCAGCACCGGGCTGGCCAAGGCTAAGCTGGCGATTGCCGGAGCGAAGAGCTGGAAGAACTGGCGTCTTGGAGCACGCGCAGCGTCAGCATACCACAGAAAGCTTGGCTGCGCTAGCGCACTTTTGTTGCCGGAGAATATGCAGCGGAGAATATGAACTCGCACTTATGGTACAGTTTGGAAATACCTGTGGTGTAGATGTCATTGGGGTGGTGGAAGATGAAGCTGGTGGAAGACGGAGATGGAGGTTGCGACAAGTCGCCGTTCGGTGACGCGGCGAGACCCGCCGCAGCTTGAAGGCATTTAGGCGCCACTGGTGCTAACTAACATGTGTGGCTTGATTATGCTGCCTTAGTATTGCTGGGCTTAAGGGCGTGAGGGAATTAAAGCGAGAATAAGGAAAAACAGCAACATGGTAAAAAAAAATATTGATAGCTATTGGGAATCTCTAAAGCTCAACAGACAGCAGGGCACGCGTAGCCGAGGCCTGCCGTTGAAGCACTTATCCGTTATACCATGCATTGCTGAGTACAATGCACAATGTGTATATGGCATTTTATATGGCTAAAGATATCAGTCACGATTATATGCAATCGAATAAAGCAGTAGTCAACGAACAATAACTCTCCTTGCCTTTCCGCGACGTGAGTACATATCGCGAGACCATCTCATCCTGATAGCTCATTCATCCGCGGAAAGCCATATTGCCAGAGATTACGGATTGCTGCAGTATTTTGCTACGTTGTTTGCGCCTCAGTTACTAAAGTGGCGTCGAGCTACTGCAGTTGCATCCTCCAGCCACTTGCATCCTTCAGCCACTTACATCCTTCAGTTGCACATGCATTTGCTTACGCTGCAGCCTGGGCTGACAGCCCGATGCGAAATCCAGCTAGGCATGCATAATATAAAAAGACCATCAGCCTTGTGATGGGTATTTGGAACCAAGTGGATCAAACCAATATTTCCCCATAAACCCTTATTTTCAAAAAAGCTTACCTCGCAGGATGAAGCTATCACAAGCCTGTCTCACCAGCATCGCGTTGGTCCTGCTTGGCAGCGCGGCGTCTGCCTGTTCCTGGTGCGTTTTATGGCTGAGTCTTCTCGCGTACCTCGTGATTCTAATGGTGGAATTATCGGCCGAGTGTCCACAGGGCTGCCAGCACGGCATTGTCCCCGGATTTTGAAGCCCGTAATCCGCCGACCAGCGCCGACCAGCGCCGACAACGACCACTGGGACATGGCAAAGTAAGTTTCTGCATGCGACGTGTGATGGAAAATCCCAAACAGGGAAAGAGCCATTTAAAATTGCCCTGTCTAAAAGTGAAAGCCCATCAGTTTGATAGGAGCACAGTTCTTGGCGGATCGTCGTGTACATGCAAGAGCGCGCCCTGCTTCGCTGCGTCTGGCTGTCCCTGTGCCACAAAGTTCCGCTGAAATTTCCATGTTGAAAGACAAACGCGTGAATGAACGTTTCTCTATACTGCGGTGGTGTTTTCAACACCCGCACGATAACACTGTCTTTCCAGCTGCGATTCTGATCCAAGTCTTGGCCAGTTTCTGAACAGCTAGTTGGAGGCCTTTCTTATGAGGCAACAACTTCTTAACTATAAATGGACCGTAGATCAGCCCTACGAACGATGCAAAAAATTGCACGTCTTGATAGTTGGGGTTGATGCGGCTGCGGGGATCTGGACACAAGGCTGTAGGCCCTATAAAGGGGATTATCATACAACCCAGTCATCACAACTTTATGCACTATAGATACGATAATAAGCAGTTATAAATCAATGGATCAGATAACATGTTCAGAAACGATTGAAAGAAAAGTGCAACGGACAGCTCTTCTTCCCTGCTTGCGCCATCAGCTTGCACCACGTGTGCCTCTCGTTCGCCCAGTTAACCGCGGAAGCCACGTAGTCGGTATTAATTTCCATCCTGGCGCGTAGTTTTCAACTCTTCTTCATTCTGAAGTGGCCTGATGCTGCTGCGCCCGCGTCCTTCACATTCATAGCTGACCATACCGTTGCTTACACCACAGTGTTACCGTGCAGCCTTACGGGGCGTAATCATGGATATACTTAGTAGACCCCGTACGATGGGTATCAGTCCGGCGATGAGTAGTGGCCCCCAGTTGGGCCATTTCCGTATTGCCGTAATCGGTACGGTGGGGGGGGGGGGGGGGGGGGGGGGGGGGGGGGGGGGGGGGGGGGGGGGGGGGGGGGGGGGGGGGGGGGGGGGGGGGGGGGGGGGGGGGGGGGGGGGGG
>JAZHPD010000023.1:237194-436670 GCA_037575805.1 Lecanicillium sp. G3 | reverse complement strand
TGTGCACTGTGCCGTGAGCTCTGACAATGGCGCGCTGTTCAGGTTAGTCGCGCGTCAACTAGTCTTTTCTCCTGACTTTCTTTTTTCTGTTTTCTTTCTTCCTTTCTTTCTTTCGTTCTTTCTGTCTTTCTTTTTTTTTTTTTTTTTTTTTTTTTCATTTTCAAAAAAAAATTATAAAAAAGATTCAATACAAAATACAAAAAAAAAAAAAAAAAATAATAATTTTAAAATTTAAAAAAAAAAAAAAAAAAAAAAAAAAAAAAAAAAAAAAAAAAAAACAACACTGGAAGGAGGACCAAAGAAAGAGTGACAAGAAGCGAAAGAAAGTAGAGGACTTACAGAAATGAGGCCTGTCCCCCATACGAGCCCAGTACTTTTCCGCCATCTCCCCAAAGAACAGCTCGCACGCCTCCGGGTTCGACCCAGGCCCCCAGACCCTTTCGCCCAGTTTCTCCGGCTTCCCGTCCCACAGATAGCCCATGGAAAACGACACCATCCCGTCCTTGCCCTCGGCGACGAGGTCCTCGTCCACGGCCTGGATCCACTTGCACGCCTCCGGGTGCGCTGCGCGGTCCCTGAGCAGCTGCCCCTCGCGCGCCGCGTCCGACTCCCCCTCGAAGGGACCGGGGAAGATGATGTGGCCGATGGCGTTGTCAACGTAGGCGACCTTTTCGATGGCGACGGCGCGGGCGGCGTCCCTTTCGCCGGCGGGCATGACTTTGATGCCCATGATTTGCTGTCCGAGTGTTTCAAAAAAAAGCGGGAAAGAGGCGTGTACGTGTTGACTGTCCTTTTTGGAATGTCCTAAACTCTCTACGGAGACAAAATGGGAGTGAAATTAAGCTTATATATACCTGGCGGGTTTCTCGGCTTACATGGGTTCTCCGCATCAACAATGCTCTCTTTGCTCTCTTTTTTTTTTTTCGGCAAGCCTGTTCTGGCAGGTGGCGGTGGAGCAGCAGGTCAGCCCAACTTGGCACCGCCGAGCGCGCGCAAAGAAAGTCAAGGAAGTTTCTCAACGGGGGTCATTTAGACGGACAAAACGTCAATCTTTAATATGCGTCGGTTTCAATGCGAGCAGTACACACATTTCTTTTTTTAACAATGTTGTAGTCATTGTGACTGATTATATACGTGCCAACATGCCGGCCACTGGACTTGGTGCGCCGCGACTTACACGGAAGCTAACCCCCCGCTAGTTACTCAAAGTGATCGCCGTCGGGCATCTCGTCAAGCCCGCTGTTCGACCAGATGCTCATGACGGCCCTCCCGTCCTCGTCGATCCACGCGCGGTACATGCCGCCGCAGTTGTAGTCCATGAGGATCTCCCCGCGCGCCGACACCACCCGGCCCGCCGCGTCGCGCGACACCACGCCCTCGATGCCAATCATGCCGCCCTCGCCCTCGCCCGTGACGCCCCAGCGCTCCCCCGCGCTGCGCTGCAGCTCCCCGCCCGTGCCCGCGACGGCGCGCAGCGACGCGGCGCTGGGCTCCGGCTTCCAGCGCGCCATGGCGGCGACGGTGCGCGCGGCGGCGACGCGCAGGAACGAGTCGCCGTTGCCGGTGCCCGAGGCGCCAAAGGACCGCGTCGTCGTCGTCGTCGTGGCCACGGGCGTGGCCACGGGGCCTGCGCCGGCGGAGACGGGCGCGTACATGAACGGCGTGGGGAGGCAGTCGGCGAGGAAGCCCCGCAGAGAACCCGTCAGCTCAATCGGCGAGGTCGCCGACGTCACGGAGCGCACCATCCTGTCCCAGGGGGTCGCGGCCGTCACGCCGCCCTGCTCCTCCTCCTCCTCCTCCCACTCCTCGGCCCAGAAACCAGCGCCCGGCACGGGCGTGTCGCCCACCCGGCCCGTCAGCTTGTTCGTCATGCCGCCCGTGCTCGTCGCCGCGCAAATCACGCCAAACTCGTCCATCGCCACGGCGCCGCACGTCCCCTGCGGCAGGAACGCGTCCTTGTCCCACGTCCCCAGCGCCGACTTCCCCTGCTTCTCCTTCTCCAGCGCCCGCACGTGCTCGTCCCACCGCTGCTTCGTGAAGAAGTAGCTGGGGTCCACCATCGCGCACCCGTACTGCCGCGCCAGCTGCTCCGCCGCCTCGCCGTAGATTTGCGTGTGGCCCTGCGCCGACGGGGCGTCCACGCCCGCCGCCGCCGCATCCGACGGCTCTAGCTCGTCCTTGCCGCCCGCGAGGTCCTGCTCGCCGTGCTCGAGCATCTTGCGGGCCAGCAGGACCGGGTTGCGCACGCGGCGCAGGCCCATGACGCCGACGCCGCGCTTGCGGAAGCCGCGCGACACCATGACGGACGCCTCGAGCTGGTTGACGCCGTCGCGGGTGAAGACGGCGCCGTGGCCGCTGTTGAAGAGCGCGTCGTCCTCGAGCTGCATCACCGCGTGCGTGGCGATCTCGAGGGCCGACGGGCGGCGCGGCCCGCTGCCGCCGCTGGACGCGCTGCTGTCATCCTTGGCGTCGGCGATGGTGGTGGTCATGTAGGCGTGAGTCTTGGAGACCTGTACGTTATCGCAGAGGACAGTCAGCTTTCGGAAGAACCCATAAATTTGAGAGTTTTAGTGTAGACGTACGATTCTGAGAAGGGCTGTTCGGTACTGCTCGTACTTTTCCACGGGGAAGCCATGCCGAACGATATTGCCCGCACCGCCGTGGATGACCAGCCGCGGCGTAATTGGGCCACTTGCGCTCTGCTTCTCCGAATACATCTCGAATACCGTCGCGTAAAAACCCAGTTAAATCGCAGTTGAGTGTTTGTGTCGTCAATTGACGGGTGATGTAGGTTTGTAAAAGGCAACATTCGACCACACACCGTCCCGGCTCCGGTACCCTCAATTTATTATGTAAATCCGACTGCCACCGCCGTTGGCGACGCGGCGGGGTCCACCCAAATGCTGGGGTTACTGGGGTTCAAGGCCGGGGTTTCGGCATCCACCTCGAAAACAGGTTGTGCAAACATCAGTAAACTGAAGCGGAATGAGATATAAATTGCGGTAGTCAATCTGCAGCTGCGTAGCGCTGCTTTGTGTGTACATTGGTATATTTCAACGATAAGGAAAAAGCGAGTCTTCGCCAAGTACTGAACCGTACTAACCCGCAGCCATGATATGTCCAAAATGCCATATGTCTGCGGTACCCATCTTTGGGCCTGCTAAACAAATAAGTAATCGAGCCTGACTCTGTGTCATCAATAACTCCTGAATATTTGCCCGCGATAAATATGAAAAACCAAAGAACAAAACAAAACATAAACCTTCAAACACATTCCCTATCAAACGCCGTTTTGTTGTCCCATACAGATCGGTTAACCATAAATTTCAACTGGTAGTCGTTAAAAAAAAAGAAAAGAACAAGGAAAGGAACAAGGAAAAAAGGGCGTGAAACACCCGCCGCAGAAATGCCCGCTAAATAATATAGAAAGAATTTGTCAAATGCTGAGTGCTGTTATGTCATTCCCGCCGCCACTTTGATGGCGCGGTTGATGTCCCGGATTCGGACGCCAGGGTGCTTGCCCATACATACGGACCTCGACGCTAATTCTTCGACCAGAACGGCGACACTGATTGTGAGCTTGGGCTTCGACCACGCTGCTCCCCACATGCTGTCCATTCCGGGGGGACACATGTATGACATAAAACTGTTTGGCGTAGCACCGGTAGAAGGCTGCTGCATGTTCTGAATCATGCCGTTGTTCGGGATATTCGGCATGCCCATTGGCATCGATACTGGCGTCGCGGCATTCTGGTTTTCGTAGCCGGAGGATTGCGACGAAAACGATCCTGCGCTGGGTATGTCCTGCGTATCGGACAGTTCGTTGATGTCGACTTCAGCCTCCACAAATTCGACTTGCTGCGGGATGACGATGCCGCGTTGGTGTAAATACATTTCGACTTCCTCGGAATTCAAAAACTCCTTTTCGTACCCAAAGGTCAATCTAATGCGCTGCTCCATTTTCTCCTCGAACGGACCCTTTTGCGTGTTGGCCTGGTCCTGGAATGGCATGATGAGATGCGAGAGTTGCTGTGAAAGACGTCTCGCAATGGTCTCGCGAGATTCGAAGAGCAGCGAGAAACCAAACACTGCGGCGTATCGGTCCGGTGGCGGGTTGGGCATGGACGCCAGGAACAGGCCACGTTCAGTTGTTCGTCGCTGCAGGCGGCGGCCAAAGGTGACCTCGTGATACGAGAGTGAGTTTGCCAGCGGCAGCGTGGCCAAAGGCGAGTTGATAGAGGCAAACGCCGCCAGGTTAGGCGCACTATCCACGGCGGAGTACAGAGGGAAAGAGGCATTGTCCGGAGTGGCCTGGGCGACGACCTCGTAGGCTGACATGTAATCCGATGCAGCCACGGTGCTGGGCGGTGCATTTTGGTTCTGTGCTTCCGCGGTGTCGGGCAGCATCTTTTGTGGGCTCTGCATACCAGCAGAAGAACTGGAGCTGCCCTCCGCAGGACCCTGAAATCCGTCGTTGACCGTTGTGCGTTCATCCTCGGGAGAAATGTAACCCGTCTCCCCATTCGTGCCGCTGAGCCGAACAAAGTTGTCCTTGATGGTCCTAAGGCGAGTGGCGACCTCTGATGAGGCGTCGAGAAGACCTTCGGATATAACAAGACTGTAGAAGCGGTGGAACTCGCGGCTCATGTCCGCATTGTTCTTTTCCAGGTCCTTGACCTTTTCCTCGAGGTTGGTGATGGCATTGTCCTTTCGATGTCGGTATGCCCTCTGCGCCAGGCGAATCTGTGTCCTCCTCCGCTGCTGCATGTTAGAAAACCGGGCTGGCCATAAACCCGCATGGATCTTAAGGACAATGTACTTACGTCGGCAGCAGTCTCGTCCTTTGTGTCAAGGCGCGGCCTCCCCCTCGCGCGCTTCTGCTTCTGCTCCTCCGTCTCGCCGACCTGCTTCCCCTCGCTTACCGAGGGTTTCCGCTTCCCCGTCACTGGCTTGCCGACCGGCACATTGTCCACCGCAAGCGTGGCCGCGAATACAGGCTCCAGCGGGGGTTCGATGGTTGGCGATTCCGTCTTCATGACCGGAGAGTAGTCGCCCATTCGATGATGCTTTCCCTCCCGCTGGCGCGCTCTGTTGAGTTGCGGTTTGCGCTGTTTTAAAAAGTACCCCGAGTCCTGGCGATGCCGCGGCGTCGTACGTAGATGGGCTGTGTGCCCAACGGCTGAATCCGCAGGCAAGCGCGACAGTGTGGAGCCTTGGCCTTTTTTTTGTTTGCTGTTCGGGCGCCCCGAAGAGAGACAACCTGCGAAGCGGAGGGGGAAAAAAAAGCCTGGTAATGATGGCCTTGTATCGTGAAGTGCCTAGAAGCTCACGAAGAGGTCGATGGCGATGGGAGATGGGAATCTTTCCGCGGGTTGGGCCAAGGGCTGAAATTTGAGCATGTCGCCCACGGGTGTCTGCCCGTAATCTTTCGGCCGCCGCAGAGGGGAAACGACTCTGGCTGGTATACCAGGATCACCAGGTGGGGACAGCCCCACGGCGATCGAGCGCTGCCATTGGTTGGCCCGCAAACACGTTTAGCCGTTATACAAATACGCGATCCCAATTGGCATGGCTGATAACGGCGAAAGCCATCAATAGAGTACAGATTGGAGTGAGACAGGGTCCGACAAACAAAGGGTTGGTGCAAAGGACGGCTATTGCCTTGCAAAGTCCCGGACGTTTCCATTGCCCTCTGTGTTTATGAATGCCGCTTACCGCCGGAGCGTCCACTGTGATGTCCACGATGCTTATATTATCGCTGCTATAGGGGACGATCTTCAGTGGGGCCGTCAAGCAGCCCAGCGCCCAGGCTGCTTGAAAGTGCTCTGCAGGGGACGGAACGGTCCGTCTGTTGTGCAATCTGGCAGAGGGCATGCTGCTACGGATACATGGGCGTTTTTAACGGTTTTAATTATATTCGACCCTTGACTCCATGATCGTCGCTAATGCAAAAACTAGATGACATCGTATGCTGTTGAATTGGCCAGGGTGCGCCCCAATTGGCTTCAGACCAACTACCGGGCATTGTGCGTGATTGTCAACAGGATTGAATTATTGTACCGTGTTATATATGTCTCGGAACTTATAGTACATCTTACAGGCGCTGTGCAACCAACTCTAAAGTCCTATCACATCAGCTTCGTCTTTAGATGCTGTTGTTCCCCATGATCGTAACAATGGTCTCTTCTGGTTGACCACACTTGCCCATTGTGGGGACATAAAGATATCATAGCCGTCTTTTTGGGCGGCCGAGTCTGGTCTCGGCATTTGAGGCAAGTAGGCATATGAGGTCGCCTTTACATTTGCTTGGGACCTCTGTGCAATTGAGTCCTGAATCACCCCCCGCAGCTCTGGCGACTTGCCCGCCTCCTCGTCCGCCAGCCGCTGCTCCTCCTCCACGATGCGCTGCAGGGCCTCCGCGCGCGCGTTCCAGTCGGCCCAGATGTTCTCAATCTTCCACTCGTACCACAGGCGAAACAGGCGCACGCTCCACAGGTACGAGCTCTCAATGTCGCCGTCTTGCCCCTCGTCCGCTGTGGCCACGCCCTCGCGGCGCATCTGGCGCGCTACGATGCGCTCCCACTCGTCCTCGCGCTGGGACTCCGGGAACAGCTCGTTTTGCGCTTCGAGGATCTTGTCGATGGCTGCCTGGTAGTGCTTGGCTTTCTGGCCAATCATCCGCGACATCTCGGGCGGCTGGGACGAGGAGCGTCGGAGGAAGGGCTGGCCGTCGGCCGTCGTAGCCAGCATGGGCACGCGGCGCGGTCCTGTGAGCGAGTCCTTGGACCGCGGAAAGACATCCGAGCTGTATCTTGGCGGCTCACCCGGCTCAGAGACCATCTTCAGCAGCGGTACCCTTCTTTCTGTGTTTTGTTCCTTTTTTGAAGGCGAGCGCGGCGATCGTGTCGGGGGCTGCTTCATCGCGGAGAGTCGCTGTATGATGTATCCGTGTTCTTGCGATTCGGCATTTTTCGCGTCCCCAAGGAAGTTCAAGAACTAAACAAAACGAGCGTCAGCAATGCGGTCCTGCGTCGGCGCGCCGTCTCGTCTCCGCCTCACCTTGTAGCCAGCCGTCATGGCAGCAAACACGAGCCTCTGGCTGGTGTCCTTGGCGTTCTTCTCGAAGCGCCGCCGCACAATCGTCTCAAGCGGCCTCGAGGCAGCCTGCACCGCGCCGACCTGCTCCGGCAAAGGCACCTTGCCCGCGCTCTTGAGCAGGGCCCGGTAGAGGGCGAGGGCGGCGGCGCGGTGCCGCGAGCTGCGGGCTGGGATGAATTGGGACCGCACCATGGCGGCCGCGCACGCGTCGCTATGAAGCCAGAGTGGTCGCGTACTGTCTGTGATGCATAGATTCGACGGCTTTTTTCCCCTTCCCGGCCAGCGGTTACGTCTTTCGGGGTAGTCAGGTGGGAATCTGCGGGTAGGGGAGGTGTAGCGAGCTTGCGCCGTTGAAGCTCAAAAATGCTGTGACGGGCTCCACTTTTCTCAGTTCGACTGCCGCAGTGCAAGATGTAACTACAACATGCACTTGATCAAGATGGCATCTGAGGAAGCCGTTATACAGAGCTAAACTGGGAAAGCTGCCAACTCAACGGTGTGGCATCTTTTTCTAGGATGATGCTTAGTAGAGAGCCGCGAATTATTGGCACTTGCATCCCCCAATGATACTATGCATACATCCATCTCCGCGTCGTGTGCAGCTTATTGGAACGACGTGTTGCAACGCAAGAGACAACGCAAGAGGCGCAATGAAGGATGAGCTGTCATGAATGGCGAGAAAATGGTTAATCAAACCTGCACTGTTTGATGCGGAGAAGAGCTGGCAACGCTCTTGGGCCAACTGAACTTTGACCGCCAAGCTGCAACACTTCTGCGATACCCACACGTCGTCGGATGCCCCGGGAAGCCAGGGCCCTGTTTCACACGAAAGGAGGTCTGGTGCTGCTGCTCTCCGCAGGGCCGCCGGAGATTTGCAAACAGTCGCACTCCGAGCTCCGATCCCCGACCCTCCATGGAGCATCGACGGTCGCAGACTGTCAAAGGGAGTTTTGTTTTTGCGGTGCAGCGACAGCAACGTGGTTAGCTGACGGATGGGAGTGGACGTCGTCGGGAGGTTCCGTGAGCTCCGCGCCCGAGGATGCCGGAGTGTGCCTGTTATCCCCGCGTGCGCGCACCTGCATGCAGCCTTGTATATGGCACGCATGAAAGAAAAGCAAGTCCGGCGACTGGAGCAGCTGTCAGCTATTCTGACCCTTGTCTGCGGAGGGCTGAGACGAAAGAGAGGCAAAGCTGATTGGAACGCGCGCGATGCCGGTCAAGACATGGACCTTTGCTGCTCGGAGAAGGGAGGGTACTGGTACCTGAGCAGTTTGTAATCAATGCCATGACGACGTGAGCTCACAGACAGGGAGGAACTCTGATGCAAAACGAGAGACGCGCGCGGTACGCATGGGGAAAATGCGCGAAAGAGGAGGGGAGGTGGCAGTGAGGCGACAGAGGGGTAAAAGAAAAATACGCGTGTACTCCGTAGTTAGGGAGAGAAATGGAGCACAGAGCATAGCAATCAGTTTGACGGGACGAGCGCGCCGCCCGGCTCTGTTGTTTTCTTCTTTTGAGCTGATGGCTTGGGATGGGATTTGGCCTTGATGGCACGTTTGTCTAATCTCGAATCTCTAATCTCTCGGACCCGAGGGAGTGGCACGCCCAGTCTGGCAGTCTGGCTGCGCCACTGTTATTTTGTCAATGGGAAGCAAACGAGTAATGATGGGCCGGCAGGGCTGGAATTGAGCAGGAAATGGCGCCCAGGCTGATTGCGACTTGATGCGACGGGAGAATGTTCTGAAAAATGAAGGGTTCCAGATCGGATGAGCAAAGGGCAGCAGGGGAAAGCGAATACGCGAGTTGGCGGGGTTTTCCATTCCCAGGTGGCCATAGGCGGCATTACTGCCAGCACAGGCGGGCTCCGCCTGTGCTTTAGTGGCTCTAGCCCTGTAGCATCAGCATTAACTAAATAGGTGCTCACCTACTCCGTACTGGAGTTAACGCCAGGGAGCTTTGGGTAGCACATCACGCGCCCCTGCTCAGACTGCGAATACGAGGTTAACATGTGCATACTGGGTACACGTACGGGTATACCCAAGTAGGTACTCCGTACGGTTGACCGTTAAGGACTCTTGGCCTCCGTGTCTGCCGCGGGGAAGAACGAGTCAAACTCAGAGAGGAGATCCGCCCCATCCTTGAGAATGCCCCTAATTTCGCCTCGCATGGCAGATTGTGCATTTGCCCTGGCCGTTGGAGACTCTTTGGACTGCATGGCAGTCTGGTACTCACTCGGTCAAGGCACGTAGAAATGACGGATAAAGCTCGCCGCCACGGGCTTCAAGGCGTTTCCATTCAAGAGTCAGCCCCGCGTTCTACGCAACGTCCATCAACCAGCATCACTACCTGTACGTCCAGGACGAACCCAAGGGGGCCCGTTGAGCTCATACGTTCTCGTCTGACAGAGTGTCCCGTCCGGGGTAGCCGGAGATTGAGACTTTTCCATGGCTATGCACTTTTGGAGAGAGAGCGGTGATGTTGGATGCAGATGCGGAGAGCGGCATGACGCCCAGACACATTTAATAGAACGCGGCAACTTGGCTGGCCAGCCGCATAACGAAACCGGGAGAGCAAATAAAAAAGGGAACGCGTTTATCGCCAAGCAAACCAACGAGTCACTCACGATGAAAGAGTTAGAATTTTACCGTTGGTAGATTTGAAAAGAGGGACAGCTATGCAAGCGACAGTGTAAGCACCAAGAGGAGAGGCTCCGATTTTTAAAGGTTCTCATGATCGAGACCTTTTCAAAATTCTATAAAATTTTGAGACTTGTTTACCCGTTTCTACATTTAGACGGGATGACTGAATCGTCGTATCCGTTTTCAAACCGCCGGGCAGGGCTGGGACTTTTGGGGACGCCGCTAAGAAAAATGTCCGGCTCGCGTGAGAATACATGGCATGAGTACGGAGTACTGAGTACGGAGTACACGGTAACTAAACAGAGTGTGTGTGCTGGGGTAACTTGGTTACTTGCTGACAGAGCCCTCGCACCGGCCGGTGGACACATGTACCTGCACTTTCGCGGCAGCTTACTGGCAACTTGCAAGTAACCAACTTAGTTAAGCAGTTTACTGGGTCCCTTGCTAAGCTAGCGGCCGGGTCATGGCCAACCCACTCACTCACTGGGGCCCGGGCAGGCTTGGCCAGTATATATTGCAAAAGCTGGCCCAATCCGATCGGTGTCGCGGCTCAGCCGGAAGAGAGAAGAACAGGGGTCCTTTTGAGTGGGAAAAGTGAAAAAGTGGAAAGGCCGGCGAGCTTTACTTGAGAGTCCGGCGGCGTTTTGCAGGCAGCGTGACCTTTTTTTTTTTTTTTTTTTTTTTTTTTTCATGGGCTGACTTGTTTTGTATGGGCGGAGCGGGCAGAGAGGGCAAAGCGTAAAGGTAAGAAGAAAAAAAAAAAAGCAATGCTTTTTTGCCCACAGCCCTGCTCAAGTAGTGACAGATAGGCAGACGCGTTAACCTAAGTTAGTACCTGAGGGTATACACGGCAGTCCGCTCTGGTTCGTCTCTCTCTGGCTCAGTTTGTCTCCGGCATGACTGGCACTGGTAACTAACTTTGTTAATTGTTCACTTTTGCCCAGTGAAACTTATGAATAGCGCACCTCCGCCGCTCCGCTCCGCCCGGCTCCCTCACTCTCAATCTCGCTCTCGCTCTCTCGCACTCTTCTTCCCTCTCCCGTCTCGTCTCGTTGCCCTGACCTCTACCGTTACTGGTGAGACGCTTCCTTCTTCCGCCGCTTCCTCCACGCCTATTCTATTTTTATTCCTTTTTTTATTTATTCATTCTTCTTTATAACTTGGCCCCTTGGTCGCCCTCCCCGTCGCTGCTGCCACGGCCACGGCCACTTCTCCCTGCCAGCTTGTCAGTTGGCATACAGGCACGGAGTACACACAACACAAACACAACAACCCTTATTACTACCTGTTACCAGAGGCATAACGCACCGGCTCTCTTCTCCTGCCCTCGAGATCGACCAAGCCAAGCCAAGCCCACACGACCTGCCTTGCCTTGTCTTGGCCTTCCACCTCCAGCCGCGTCTTGTATTAGAAGCGCCCGAACAAACCCAAAAAAAACCTTGCTTTCCCGAGCCATCTGCGTTTAGTTATATCTTTCGCTCTCGCACCCTTTTCAGTTCCCTTTTCTTTCCTCTCATTGCAGTCATCAGCCATCAGTCATCGCCCATAACCCCATCAGTCATCACATATCATCCCACCTCGCTCCCGTGCCTCACCCTCTCTGGGATTCCACGCCTAGGCCAACGCTCACGCCACCACCTTCGCCCGCCCCATCCGCTACCCGATCCGATTACGAGGGCCTGTCCAGTCCATGCATGGCATAGCATAGCAGCAAACCACACAGTCCGACCGAGACATCGCCCACTGTCTCACCCTTACGCCATTCTATGTTTGCCATACTAACTCTGTAAACACTCCCGCTCTACCGTTTCATTTGTCTAGCTTGGACGCGATTCCTTTTTAATTCTTCTCACCAAATCTTGGACACCCGGGCTTGCGCGCGTTTCTTATCTCTCTCTTCAGCATATTCGTCTCAGTCGCACGCACATCTCGACCTACAACACATATACATACAACGCTCTGCCCACAAACGACAGCAACCAGCTCGACGTCTCGCTAAACCTCGATACCTGTACATGACACGCACCTTACCTTCGCATCCTCTATTTTGCCGCGTCTCGTGATAAACGGTTCGCTGGGTAGCCGTTTTCTCCTGCAAAGCGGCCTTGGTTGGCATGTTCTTGCACTCCGGAGCTGGCCTGCACGGCCACGAGTACACCCAACGCCGATCCACCGAACTCTCGCAGAGGAAGCAGCTCCTCCTGCGATCCAGCATGCGCCAACCACGTACTGAAGAATCGCGGAGATTCTCAACGCCCTTCACCAGCACCAAGTCTCCCAATGCCGAAGAGCCGACCACTCCAAAGGCCAATGCGCGGCCCAACTCTCTCCCGGCCGCTGTTAGGTCCATTTCCGAGAGCGGCAGGTCGAGCTCGGTGCGGTTCCGCGACGATCCCAGAATCGCCCACATCACGACGCCGTTGCATAGCGACGACGACGAGTCGATAGCTGGCTCCGAGATCACCGCCGACAGCGACGTCTCCGGCCGCCGCCGCCGCAAGCAACGCCTCTCCAGGAAATCCAAGACGTTTGCCCTCGCTCATCCGGCCCCCGGCGTCCACACAAAGCACCGCCGGCTCGTCCAGTTGCGCCCCAAGATGCTTCTCCAGCTGCAAGAGGTTGGTGAGAAGCGTGCGGTGCCGGCCTTTGATGTAGTCCCCTCCAGCCAGATTGCCGGCAGCTTCATCATCCCTGCTCTGGCGAAGCGGTTCCCTCGACTGCTGCGAGCCAAGCCCGACCTGGGCCCAAACGACCTGCTCTTGATGCGCAGCGACGACTACAACATATCGGCACCGGTGGACGAGCAGGGATCTGACGCCGCCACTGAGACAATGGGCAATCACGACGTTCTCGCCGTCGTCTCTGTGAAACCCCAGGATGGCACAGACCACGCGGAACTGACATTGCCTGACGGATCTGCCTGGTTCATCGAAACAATGGGAAACGGGTCCTACGAGATGAAGAAGATGGACGGATCTGCTTCACCCGTGACGGGCCGCTGGGTCAGGCGGCTGGTGAATCCGCGCCGAGTCAGCGTCGACACGACTGCCACTGGACAGCTGCAGCCTGCACAAGACCGTTGGACCTTTAGCATCTTGGATCCGGCGAGCCGTCGACACCCCATCATGGGTGCTCTCACACCCTCGTCGCTGGAGATATATGACAACTACACCACAATGTCGACCTCGAGCAGCCGACACCCGCCAACCAAGCCATTTGGAGGAGTCCTCGGCGGACAGCCCGAGGAGCTCCCAACTCCGGCAACCTCCACCGTCGCGGAGGAGAGAAAGACGATTGCTGTCACTGACGAGAACAAGATGCTGATGATGGCGTCGGCGACCTGGATCAGTCTCCGACAGGCAGGTTGGCCCGAAAATGCCAATCCGAAAATGGCACGCGCCATGGCCGCGTCCATGTCCCACTGCCGCACCGCGCCGGGCGACTATCCTAGAAGGTCTCTCTCGGTACAGACCGACTCGCGGGAGAGCTCGGGCGAGTTCAAGGCCCCGGACGGCACGGCGCATCACCGTGGCAAGTCGACCATCCTCGTGCCCCCGCCGCCGGCTCGCACCCTCTCGGCCGCTAGCAACTTTATGAGGAAGCAGCAGGAGCAGCTGCAGCGACAGCAGGGCTCGCAGGCTGGGTCCGTCGACGGCCGGGACACGCCGGACAGCGTGGGCAAGCCGGCACCCCGCAGGGGCACCGTGACGAGGCTGACGCGGTGGCTGCGCAACTGCTTCGGTAACGAAGGGAGCGGGAGAAAGAAGCGCCAGGATTGAAATGTGATTATTACAAAGAATCAGCTACAAAAAGAACAACAACCACCACAAGACTCATGTACACTAGATTAGCATAAAGCATTTAGATACCCGCCAAGGTATTTGGCCTGTATTATCTACGGATGGAAGAGATGATAAATAGAGACGAGACACAGATAGTGTGGTATATGGTATATTCCGAACGTGTTTGATTGTGCCGAGTGTCTGTGATTGTCTGCGTGTACTCCGTATTCTTTGCCGAATTACATGGTCTCACCGAGGTTACACAGCACAGTCGGGGAGAGCAAACGCCGCAAAGGCAGAGTTGCGGGGTTGATGTTGGTGATGTGGCGAGTGGCAGCCTGGGGGTTAGGATAGGCTGGGTTTTGACTGGCTGGCTGACACTGTCGACTGTCAGGTCCTCGAGATGGATGCTGTGGGTGGCTGCATGCGCCCAGGATCGCTTGGACCCTTTTGCCGTCTGTCAGGACTAGTTAGTTACTAAGTTAACTATGGGCTAGCAGGGAAGTGGCTGAGAGCTGTCAGTGATGTGAACCGTTTGTTGCAATGCTGGCAATGTGATGATTGATTCTGTCAATTTGGTCATTATTTTGATTAATTGAATACAAAATATCATTTCTAGAGCCACAGCATTGATGTGCACCGAGTAAACAAAAGAGAGACTCGAAGCGGTCAGAGGGTCGGGTCAGCGGCCAGCCAGCATGCGGAGTTGTGTAACCTTGTTGGCTCCTGCCTTGTAACAGCGACGGGCTGATTGGGCGAGCGCGCCGGAGAAGGCGGGCTGCTCAGCTGCAGTGAGTGGCACATTGTGCTGTGTGCTGATGAGGGGTTGATACCTGCAGTTACTGGGTACGCATCCAATGGGCAGAGATGCAGCAGATTCTGCAAGTACCACGTTGGTTCTGCGTGCAAAGTTCCGCGCGCGTGGGGACAGAGAAATGTCAGCCTAAAGCAGCACCGGGCTTCAGGGCGTTTCTACTCCGTACTGTGCTCTTTCTACACGGCTTCTTCCCCATCTCCCATCATTGATTGACAAGACCAGGCGGCCCACTGTATCGTCCGTCGCCGCGGCGCCCCTCCCCTCTCTCCATCCGGCGGCTGCTGAGGCTAAAGCTCCCGCTCTGGCTGGTCGGTCGGTCGTCTCTCTCTCTCTCTGCTGCCCCGCCCGCCTTCGAAGCTCCCCCCAGTCAGTCAGTCACAGAGACACCAGAGGCACCAAGGTAGGTACGTACCTCTTTAGCTGTCTGTCTGTCCTCTCTCTCCAGACAAAGCCGCACCCAACACAGGAGCCAGCTTCTTTCATCATTCTGCAATTCTGCAATCATTGGCAGGCGGTAATTTTGTTTGGCCGCATCTTTTCGGCTTCATCACCTCCGGCAAAACGCACAGCATCTTGTTTGTTATTTACTTATAACTGCGTCGAGCTGGGCCAACGCCGTCGACGGCCACTCTCGCAGCCCCGGGACATTCCCTTTGCGTTTGGCGTTAGGCACCCAGTGGTCGCCGTCATCGCAGCTCTCCCATCCCGTTCCGAATCAACCTCTCAGCTCCAACCGGATTACGACACCCCTTCGCCGCCTAACATCCATCATCCCGAACCGACATTCCCTTGACCAGTCAATCGCGCAGCATACTTCGGCAACATCTTTTTTTTGACCCCTCCCCATCAAAAAGGCGAACAGTCCCGACCGATTGCGCGCTGTCCATCGCCACAACGCTGGCAAACGAACGCCCGCCGAACAAAGCCCATACAATACATGCCGTCTCCCCATCAACGCCGACGATAAAAATCAAACACAGACGGACCACGCCCGCCATCTGCTACACACCCACCTCGCACCGCCGAGATCTCCTTCCCCCCATCCGTCATGGATGAGAACATAGGCCCTCACCCCGAGGGCTCGCTGGGCGGCTTCGCCGCGTCGGCGACCACCCAGCTCTTCGGCAGCTTCGCCTCGTACGAGCCCATCTCGCGGGCCACCACGCCCGGCATCCCCTGCTCCAAGCCCGACGAGGACGACAAGAAGCGCTACCGGCCGCGCACCTTTGCCTACTTCAACCAGCTGCCCTTCCTCGTCGAGGAGGAGGAGCAGCGCGACATCGCCCTCCAGGGCATCCTCAAGCAGCTCTACATCGCCGTCCGCGCCGAGGACTTCTCCCCGGGCGCCCTGCACTGGACAAGGGAGCTGCAGGGCTGGCTCAATCTCAAGTTCGAGATGACGCGGGAGCTGAGGGCCAAGCTGGCCCGGCTCTACTACTCCCTCGCCCTCGCCCCGGGCCTCGACTCCACGGCCGCCGACAGATTCCTGCGCATGGTGGTCACGCTGACAAGGTAAGTGGGAGCAAGATCTGCGCCCTGCAGGATCGGAGTACCCTGCGCATCCTGTGCTAATCTAGATTGCATTGCAGGAAAAACCACTACCTAAAGCCCGGCGAGGACCTCACGCTCGACTGGCGGCCCCTCTGGGCCGAGATCAAGGCCTGGGTCCTGCCCTCCGAGGTGCCCGCCCACCAGAGCAACCGTCGCCGATCGGCAAAGCAGCTGCTGAAGCTCTGCGCCCATGTCCACACATACTTTGACCCCAAGGAGCGCGCAGAAATGCTGCAAGAGTTCCTCCCGTACTTCAGTGTCAATGAGCTGCCCAATGCCTTCATCGTCATCGGCGTGCTCAACACGCTGCTGCCCAGCCATCCCGCTCCCCCGGATGCCGTCAACGCCCAGCCCGCCGACTTCTTCCCGACCCTCTTCCATCTCTGGTCCATCGTCAACCGCTCCAAAGTAGTAGACATCTTCTTCATTGACATGTTCTCGAGGCTTGCGCGCGACCATTTGCATTGCACCGACGTACCGTTCGGCGAGCATGGCATCTTCACAAAAGCACAGTCCGACCTCATCCTCACAGCCATGCTGCGCCTGACGCAGATTCCCGTTGGTCAGTCCAACTCCCCATACACGCCGCTCGACTTCCTCTCGGGCGCCGGCATGTACCTAGAAAAGGACAAGAAGAAGTATCCCATTGCATACATGATGTCTCGCTGGATCGTCAGCTCCCTTTCCCCCGCCTGCCTCGGCGAGAAGGACTCCGTCCTGTCTACGCTAGAAGGTCTGATAGAGAGCATCGACACATTCTTCCACCCGTCGAACCAGGGCTCGTGGACGTCCATGCTGGGACAGCTTACGCTCTTCTTGACGGACTCGTTCGTCTCGCGCTGGAACCGCGAACAGAGCGGAGAGCTCGATATCCCCGAGGACCGAAAGATCAACAAGGAGCTGAAGAAGCGGTTCGTCGAGGCGCTCAAGGAAGTTACGTTTATGGGACTATTCTCCAAGAGCAGCCGCGTGTCACACTGCTACTACAACGCTTTGCAAGGACTGGCTTACCTCGAGCCTGATCTGGTCCTGCCCGGCGCGCTGCAGCGCTTCTACCCCAGTCTCCAGGGCCTGGTCGAGGTCCACAGAACGACGTCCAGTTTGAACAGTCTACAGATGATTGCCAACACCATGTCCAAGCTCAAGGGCTACCGATGCCACATCACGGCGCTCTTGGCCCTGGCACTTCCCGGCATTGACGCCAACGACTTGAGCAAGACACAGTATACCCTCAACTTCATCCAGAGTGTCGCTTACAGTATCCCGATTGCGCCCATGACCAAGGAAGATGGCCCCGTCCACGACACTGCGCTTGCTATGCAGTGGGTGCAAGGCGAGATGGACCGCATGGAGCGTGATGGTCAAAACGTCGTCATTGACTACAACGCCGAGCTGACTGACGAGGACGAGGCCAACATCCTACGATCCTCGACCGCCGGCTTTGGCGAATTCGTCATTACCCTGCTGGGCAAGGTATTCACGCTCCTGGAAAACCTTCCAGACGCCAACCAAGCTCGAGGTGGAACTCCAGAGGACAATGTCATTAACGCTCTTCCTGCTGCTCTTTCACCTCTGTTTGCGTCTTTGTCGCCGGACCTGTTTGACATGGCGCTGGAGAAGATTGCCACCTTTGTGGCCTCCCATGTCGTGCACCAGGCGCGAGATGCCATGGCCTGGATCCTCAACGCGCTCTGCAAGGTAAACCCCGAAAAGACGCTGAAAATCTTCATCCCGATGCTTGTCGTCAACATCCGCAACGAGATCGACCATAACCATGCCGCTTCTGACCGGACTAGTGGTACGGACTACTTGCCGCGAGATAGAGCACTTGTTTGGCACGTTACCATGCTGGCCATGGTGGTTGTGCACGTCGGTCGCGAGGTTCTGAGCTACAAGGACGAACTACTCGGAATTGCTGGATACATGCAGGAAAAATGCCGCGGCCTGCCAACCATCCTCGTCTCCAACTATATTCATCATCTGCTCCTCAACCTGACGCATACTTATCCCATCGACCACGCTCTGTACGAGCCCGACGTCATTAAGCGAGGTCTCGACATCAGCGACTGGGGCAAGACGACTGCTCCCGCAGACCTGACCATCAAGTGGCACCAGCCGTCGCCGCCTGAGATTGAGTTCGCGGTCGAGCTGTTCGCCTCCCAGACAAACTCCATCTCCGAGCAATTATTACTGCTGTTGAGCGACAACCCGCCTGTCAGCCGCACAGGTAAAAATAAGGAATGGTCGGACGAGGTTTCTCGCTTGATGCAGCAGATACGGCTCTTAACGTCGGGCATGGCGACCATGTTCGATCCGAAGCGTGCCTCTGGCAAGGTTGGCTCGGACACGGAGGAAGACCACACTATGGACGCCGACGAGGACGAGATGATGGTCGACGACGATGATCCTCTTGCCGAGGTTGCGGACGACGAAGAACTCCGACCACAGTTCCGCTACCGCGCCGGTTATCTCTTGAAACGAGACGACCCTGCGTATGAGCGTATCCATGTTCTTCGCGAACAACTCGGAGAGATGCTTAACAGGACACACGCTTTCTTGGCTCGGTTCCAGGAGGATGACGTCAACAGCTTCACGGCTCTGTGCTCTGCATATAGGACCTGGATCACTGATGTTGGTATTGAGCGCTCCGCACATCCTCTAGAGCGCCACCTGCGTCTCTACAAGGCTGATATCGCAGCTTTCAAGATCAAGGGTCTGCGGAAAGTGTACCCTCGGCCTTTGTTGATCAAGCGAGCTGAGGCGTACCTCCTTCTGCGCATGAAGCATAACGCGTCTTCGAGACAGAAGAGTGAACTCGATAAGCAGCTTCTGGACGACCTGACAAAATCATGCCTCTCCTCCTATGCCGATGTCCGTCGTGTTGCACAGAGTGCACAAGACTCATCGCTCAAGTCTCTCGTCGGAAGCAAGCCGCTTGTGATTCCCCGCCTACTGGACGGCCTCAAGTATGCGCTCGAGGATAACGACCACGATCGCATTAAAGGAGGCATGTATTCGCTGTTTTTCACATCGCTGCTGAAGACTCTGCTCAAAGACTGGAGGTTCGCGCCCGAGGCCATGAGGCTTTACATTGAGACGGCCGGTATCGACAAGCCATCGATTCAGGCCCTGGGCTCTTCTGCGCTGTACTCGTTGGTCGAGTTTGGCAAGCCCTTTGAGCGTGCCATTATTGTTGATGAGAAGATTGTCGACACTATCCGACCACAAGAAGATACTGCTTCGATAATCGAGTCTCGACACCAGTTCATTGTGCAGAGGCGCAAGAGAGTCGAAGAATCGAAGGCGCTCCTGGGTCTGGAGCTCACGAGAAAGGCCAAGGACGCGCACTGGAAGGTCGCCACCAGGTGTGCCATCTTTGCGGCCAACCTTTCTCTTCGGTTTGACACGATTGCCCCTGCCGAGTTTATTGAATTGGTGGCCAATGGAACCAATGATCCTCACCCTGGTCTGCGAGGATATTACCTGAATGCGTTTACATCCATCTTCACTGCCATCGACATGAGAGCCGTGTACGACCACAACTACCGCAACTATTTGATGGAAAAGGAGAGCGGCGATCGCAACAAGGTTACTATCGAAGTCAAGAAGGGCGATGCCGAGTTTACTCGCAACTTCCTGGACGCTTTCAGAGACCCCAAGGACGCCGCATACATGGTGGATTCGGATCACCCTGGATGGCTTGTATGGGGTAAGAAGTTTTTGGCATGCCGCGCCAAGCCCATTCCTTTCGACAATTACGACGACCTGGAGCGTGGTGTACGCGCCCAGATTGGCAAGATTCTCAGCAAGGACTGGTTCCGCCAGTGCTTCGAATACCTGAAGCAAGAGCCACGGGACACCACAGCGGACAGATTCCGAATGAGCAACGTATACCTCCTCATGCACCTCTTTGACCTGATGCACTATGAGTCCACGGCTGTCACACTTGACGATATCAAAGATTTAGTGGAGGACGTATACGGCGACGGCAGCGACAAACACCAGCACCGAGCAACTTCAGAAATCATTGGAGCTTTGCTCGCTGGGTCGAGCGATGACCCGCCACACATCCGCAACCGCGTATGGGAGTTTGCTGCTCCCAAGATCTTGGGCGTCTTTGCCGACGGGCTGACACCTGACAACCTTCAGTATTGGATGACGTGTCTGCACTTCATCTTGGACTCCAAGGACCCTCGCCGTTCCCACGAGCTGGTGGATGCGCTCCGCGCTTTCCGCCTGGACATGACCTCCAACGCAGCATTCAAGGAGTCATCCAAGATTCAGCTCCTGGAATTCGCTATTGCGGACGGTGGATGGCACTTCCGCGACACACAGCCCATTCTGGACAACTTCCTGGGACACCTAGACCACCCTTACAAGGCTGTTCGCGAGTCGATGGGCCGGGTCATCTCGGTAATCTACAAGACCAGGTACCACGAGTCGTTTGAGAGCGTGACGAAGCTGCTGGAACAGAACAAGGCCGACTCGTCTATCGGTATCAGACCATACAAGCCGAGCGAAGATTTTGCTGCAGTCATGAAGGATGTCTTTGCGAGACTGGAGAAGTGGAGGCACGAGCGCGAGCCTGGACAGCAAACACCGTCGTCATACACCTCGGCAAGTAAGACGGTACTGATATGGTTGGACTGCGCGCTCTCGTCACACGAATGCACGCAGCTGGTGCCGTTCTTCTCGACGCCGTTTATGGATGAGCTGCTTCACATGATGGACGTCAAGGAGGACCCAGAACTTATGAGGACAGCCTACCACGTGTACCGTCATCTCCCCAACATTCCGTTCCGGGGTGGTGAGGATGCCGACTTCATCAAGGGGCTGGTACGCATCGGACGCAACGCCGCGAGCTGGCATCAACGGCTGCGGGCGCTCGTCAACATGCAAGTGGTGTACTTTAGACGCATTTTTTTGACGGAAAAGAGTCTCCGGGACCTGCTGTTCACGACAGTGTCGGACATGCTCAGCGACTCGCAGCTGGAGGTGCGCGGAAGCGCCGCGTCGACCCTGGCAGGCATGATTCGCTGCTCGCCGCGTCGCATCCGGGACCCGATGATCGAGCACCTGAAGGACAGGTTCGAGAAGGAGCTGGCACAGAACCCGATGCCGAAGCGCGGGCCCAAGGCTTCGGGGACAGACACACCGGTGGACGTGCAGAAGCAGATTACGCGGAGACACGCGGCGGTGCTGGGCCTGGGAGCCCTTATCGAGGCGTTCCCGTATGCCACGCCGCCACCGAAGTGGATGCCGGAGGTGCTCGCGTTGCTGGCGCGCCGGGCAGCAGGCGATCCCGGAGTGGTGGGCAAGGCGACCAAGGGAATCTTGAGCGAGTTCAAGAAGACCCGGCAGGACAGCTGGACGGTGGATCAAAAGGTACGTGCAATGATGATTTTAGTTGATAGGGCGGGTGCTAACATGAAGTCAGTATTTCACACCGGAACAGCTGGAAGATTTGGAGGGTGTGTTGTGGAAGAGTTATTTTGCCTAGACCAAGCGTGTAAAGACGGATATTGGGTACAGGCCCCAGGGCTATGTAAAAGTAGAAGCCGTAGCGGCCAGATTAGTGTGATTAGGAAATTTAGTCATGTATCAATCGTATATATGTGTTGATAGATGGTCAGATGTGCAATTGCGGGTGGTCATGCTGCCTGGGAAGTGGCAGAGGTGGAAGTGGAAGTGGAAATACTGCGGAGGCGGTGTTTGCTTAATATGGAGATGAATGAGTGAAGAATGTAGATTATTTTGAAAAGTAAAGTATAGTTTTGTTGAAGAGATTTGCTGTATGAGTTGGTCGGTTAGGCACATGCATGGGGGATATGGCAGGGCTTGGGGTGCACAGCCCCGATAGGCAGTCTGGTGGGCTCTTTTCGAGGAGTGGTACTAAATTAGTAGTAGAGCGAGGCTGGTGTAAGTGTAGAGACGGGAGGCGTGAAGTAATGCTTTTTTACAGTTTATACTTATTAAATGTACAAATGTGCGAATGTAGATGGTGATGTAGGAATATTCATAGTGTATTGTTGTAATTGGCGAGGGTATCGCGGTGTGAGGTAGGTGTGAGGTAGGTGTGAGGCGAGGTACATGTGTACATGCAGCAGGTACTTTTGCTGCGCTGGCGGGATCTAGCCATGACCGAGTGCTCTGTACTCTTATCAGGCTATGGCAGTGTACAAGTCTGTATCTTGATTAGCACAGCAAAGCAAAGCAGGCCGGGGGTGTCGCCCTTGGCCTTTGGGTGTACCTCTTGGTAGTTATGTCGGTAGTTAGTTACATTGGTGCCTACGGTCATTTCGCCATCGCGCCAAAAGCGGCGTGGACTCTGACACCCGCTGGGCCCCGCTAGCGAGGGCGCTGAGCAAGGACCGCCGCTTTTTTTCATTCTTCTAACTAGTCACAACCCCAGCCCAGCCCGGCAGTGCTACAGAACGCAACTGGGACCATCATGCTGCCTCGTTTTATCGCGTGCCCACCCGCCACTGCCACGAAACACTTTTTGACGCCGACAACTCTGACTCTTGCAGGGCTGATTGCGTTGTCACTTACTCGTCCTCCTTCGCAGCCTTGCATGAGCTTCGAATCAGCCTGCAGATCCCGACTTTCTTGCTGTCTGGCGCGGGGAACCAGACGCTCAGAGGGCGGGAGGGAGGCCGTTGACGTCTAAGCTGCGCATGAGAGGAGAGCCTAGAGGACAGACGACACACACACACACACACACACACACACCCGGAGGGACATTGGTCGCAAATTATCCGACGCCCCCTCTTCTTTTCCTTCTGGAGCCTCGTTCTCGAACCGTGTAGCTCTTCTTCGATGGCTTAGCTGTTCGGCTAAGACCGCAATTGGCTGCCCTTTAGAGACTCTACAAACGCCGGGTCTGTAATGTGATGTAGACTCACACACAAACGGCTGCCGCATATACACACACCACCCACCCGGCCCAGTTTCGAACGGGAACGCCTCATCCAGGCTGCCTGTCATTACGAGGATATAAGTCGTCAGCCTCCCCACGCGTCCACTCCCGCGCAGGACGATGAGATGAGGCGCTCGCACGCCCAGAACGACAGGACGACCGGCCGCATCGTCACCCGCAACAAGATGGCATCCACCATCGCAGACACGCTGCGCCAGGACAGCGCGCACGACGCCGGCGCCGCGCAGGCCATTGTCGATGCCCACCAGACGGAACATGTCGCCGCAGACGGGCCCGGGAGCCGCGCGCCGCCGCTTAAGAGGCAGCGGTCGTCGCGCCCCACGGCGGTCGCCGCGGGGAGCGGCAGAACGAACGGTGATTCATCAAACGCAGGCGCAGACGTCGGCGTCGATGTGGACGCCTACTTCCGCGCGCGCGCCCAGCTCTGCGAGGACGAGGCCTCCATCGCCTTTGACCACCGGTGCCGCGCTCGCGCGACCCCCCTCGAGCAGGCCGTGGACGCCATCCTCCGCCGCCTGCGCGCCCGGGACGAGCGCCGCGTGTACGCCGCCGCGCCGGCGAGGACGGGCCACGGCGGCCAGCGCCACCGCCGGTTCGCGGGCGACCACTTCCTCGCCAACGCGGACCTCGTCGGCCGCACGGCGCTGTTCGACGTCGCGCGCCGCATGCCCAAGGGCGCGCACCTGCACATCCACTTCAACGCGTGCCTGCCGCCCGCTGTGCTGCTGGGCGTCGCGCGCGGCATGGACAGGATGTTTATCACGAGCACGCTGCCGCTGGTGGCGGACAACGAGTACGAGAACTATGATAGGTGCGAGATTCAGTTTACGCTCCTGAGCGTGGAGAGGGAGGGGTTGGCGCCGGGGAATCTGTTCAGTAAAGAGTACCGCCCGCGAGAGACGATGCGTTTTGCTCAGTTTTTGGACGAGTTTTCGCGGCATCGACCCGGGAGAGATGCCGAGGAGTGGTTGCTCGAAAAACTGCTATTCTCAGAAGAAGAGGCACACGGGCCATTACAAACTGCCGCTGGGTAAGTGGCCCCGTCTCATATACATGCATATCCTTCTGTTTTGTGCAGCCCTGACAAGATACCAACAGCGCATGGGAAAAGTTCAACGGCCGCACCAGGATGATGAAGGGCCTGTTCAACTACGAGACGGCGTACCGGCGGTACACGCGCCTCTGCCTCGAAGACTTTGTGCGCGACGGCATCCAATACGCCGAGATCCGACCCAACTTCATGACGAGCAACCAGCTCTACCACGACGACGGGACGGGCCCCATCGACAACAAGGGTATCATGAGTATAATAATCGAAGAGGTGGAGCGGTTCCAGGCGGAGATGGAGAAGCCGAACGACGGCGCCGGCGCCGCCGGCGCCTACTTTGCGGGGATCAAGGTGATTTACTGCACGCCGAGGTCGCTGGAGCCGGCGAGCGTCAAAGCGGCGCTGGATGAGTGCCTCGAGTTTAAGCAGCGCTGGCCGCGGTGGATAGCAGGTGAGACGACTCCCGGAGGTTCACTTGCTTTATAAAGCTACATGTTTTCTGTTTGAGTAAAACCCCCCTCTAACACACTCGGTCCCCCCCCCACCCAGGCTTCGACCTCGTCGGCGAAGAGGCCCAGGGCCGGCCCCTCCGCGACTTTGTCCCCGAGTTCCTCGCCTTCCAGGCCCAGTGCCGCCGCCGCGGCGTCGACGTGCCCTTCCTCTTCCACTGCGGCGAGACGCTGGACGCGGGCTCCGCGACGGACGGCAACCTGCTCGACGCGCTGCTCCTGGGCGCGCGGCGCATCGGCCACGGCTTCGCGCTGCCCCGGCACCCGCTCGTGATGCAGAAGCTGCGGGCCGCGGGCGTGTGCGTCGAGCTGTGCCCGATATCGAACGAGGTCCTGGGCCTGACCCCGAGGGTTGCCGGCCACGCGATGTATCCGCTGCTGGCGAACAATGTGCACTGTGCCGTGAGCTCTGACAATGGCGCGCTGTTCAGGTTAGTCGCGCGTCAACTAGTCTTTTCTCCTGACTTTCTTTTTTCTTTTTTCTTTCTTCCTTTCTTTCTTTCTTTCTTTCTTTCTTTCTTTTTTTTTTTTTTTTTTTTTTTTTTTTTTTTTGCGCCTCTCCCCCTTCTCATAAAATCGGTTTGGGCTTTCTGTTATTGGATTTGCTGACCTCCCGTGTGCGCTTTTTGGTGCAGGTCCTCCCTCTCCCACGACTTTTACCAGGTCCTCATAGGGAAAGAAGACATGGGCCTGCACGGTTGGAAGCAGCTCGTGCTCTGGAGCATGGAGCACGCGTGCCTGGACGAGGACGAGCGGAGCACCCTGCTGACGCGGTGGCAGCCGCTATGGGAAAACTTTTTGCAGTGGGTTGTTGACGAGTACGGCGACGAGGCGGAGGAGTAAGAGTTGGAGTGAGGAAGAAAAGAAATCCGCAGAGCTTTTTGGTGCGATTCTCGTATATATATATATATATATGTCCATGCCGTGCGTGCGTCGTCGGCTTTATCTTGGGCGGGCTTAGCGATTGCTGTTTCTTATCGGTTTCTCGGCGGATTTGGAGTCTTGGTTTGCCTTTTTTTCTACTTTTGTTTCTCTTTTTTTTTTTCACTCTTACTCTTTTCCCCTTTTTTTTTGGTCTTGATCTAACGATAGACGATACACGAAGATAGCTTCCTCTGCAAAGGGTGAACTTGGCATACACAACAGCTCCTCTAGCTGAATAATCGACTTTTGAAAATATGTTCATCTTTTTTTTTTTTTTTTTTCCTCTTCTAGGATCTAAAAATAACACGTGCTTTTCATTTCATGTACATAAATAAAAACAATTACCCCATTGCTTCTGCTCCTGTCTTGCCTCGGGGAAGACAAAGACAAGTCCGTCTGCCCGCAACAAAAACCGTCCCCCTGTGGAAATGCTGCCCAAAATAGACAAACAAAATAAAATAATAAAAACAGACAAAATGTCTTTTTCTTTTTTTTTTCCTCAATCCCACCCCGCTCAGTCGTCAAAGTAGACGGCCTTCTTGTCCGTAATGTCAATCGTGCCGCCGCGGAAGCTGCCCTTCTTCATCTTGTTCTTCTGCTTGGTAAAGCCCTTGCCCTTGGTGACGATGAGGTCCTCGTGCGCGCGCTGCGAGTAGTCCATGGGCACCCACTCGTTGGAGGCGAAGCGCGGGTCGACCTTGATGTCCTTGGGGATGCGCGAGAAGGGCTCGTTTTGCCGGCGCTTGCCGCCGGCGGCTGCGGGAGCGGGAGCGGGAACGGGGGGCAGGGGCGGGTTGGCGGGCGATGCGCGCTCGAGGGTGACGGAGGAGTCGGAGGAGTCTTTGCTCTGCTTCGTCTTTGGCTTCTGGCTGGATTTTTTGGCTTTGGCGTCCGAGTCGCTGGAGGAGGAGGAGGAAGAGTCGGAATCCGAATCCGAGTCAGAGTCAGAGTCGGGGAGGGCGACGGCGGCGGCCTTTTCGACGTCAGAGTTGGAGGAGTCGCTGTCATCAGAGTCGGAGCCGCTGTCAGAGTCGGAGTCGCTGTCGGAAGAGCCAGAATCAGAGCCCGAGTCAGAGTCAGAGTCAGAGTCGGAGGAGTCGCTGTCTGAGTCGACATCCATCTCGTCCACCTTGGCCGCCTTTTCTTTCTTTTGCTTCTTGGCCTGGGGTTTGGCCTCCGTCTTCTGCGCCTTCTTCTTCGTCTTCCTGTCGTCTTCGTCAGAGCTCGAGTCCGAGTCAGAATCCGAGCTATCGCTGTCGCTGTCGCTGTCGCTTTCTGAGCTGTCGCTCTCCGGCGCCTTGCGCTTCAGCGGCCGCGAAGCAGCGGGCTGGCTCTTCTTCGTCTCTTTCTCCTCCTCCTCGCTCTCGCTCTCGCTCTCACTCTCGCTGCCCGAGCTGTCGCTGCTGTCTGAGCTGTCCGAGCTCTCAGAGCTCTCGTCGTCCGAGTCCGAGTCCGAGTCCGAGTCGCTCGCGTCGGCCGCCTCCTGCCACGAAGTGAAGACCTGGACGAGCGTGGGCGCCGCGGCGGCGGCGTCCTTGTCCCTGGACGCGAGGCCCTTGTCCTTGCGCTGCTCGCGGAACGACTTGTGCGCGGCGGTGAAGGAGTTGTCCTTGAGGAACTTTTCCACCATGTCCATCAGGAGCGCGGGGGCCGCGGGCACAGCGCCGACGCCGACGCCGCTGCTGCTGCTGCTGCTCTTCTTTCCCATCTTTTCGGTGGAGCGGTCTGGGGTCGGTTCGGCGGTGGTGGTCGTCTTGTTGAGGGTGTTGTTGTTGGAGAAGAGCCAGGAAGGCGGTGCCGACATGTGGTGTTGTTCGTGGAAATACGGTAGACAATTCGTATGTATATTGAAATGTGACCAATTGCTATGCAACAAAAAAAAAAGGAAGCAAAAAAGAAGTTATATATATATCCCCGCCGGCGCCGGGGGCTACGATCGAAGGTCACTACCAGGGCGAGATTCAGAAAAAAAAAAAAAAATGGCGGCAAACCGGCAGAAAAAAAAATTGTGCACCGCTCAATTGGAGAGTGGGGCGCAGGGTCTCTTATCGGACTTATCGTGAAAAGGTACGTACCGATTCTCAGGCACGCTGAGAGCATGGCCGTTGGAGGCGTTTCCAGGCCGCCCAGGCGCTGTAAATACAGGGCGTTGTCGCTGCAGGCTGCAGACTGCAGGGCGCTGCTGGGCGAACCCCAGACGATTCGATCCACATACAAACGCTCAACTCACCCCAAGCTTGGAGCTTCTCTCCCATCCATCGCAATAATACACACGCCTGCGCATATAAACCTTCTTCAGCATTTCCCCGTCCTCCATTTGTCATAGCGCCATCGACTTGATAAAGCCACGGCAGACGGCCAAAATTCTTCGCCCACACACCCATCCTCGTCGCTGATTCATCAAGGGGGGTTTCATTTCCCTGGTTCCCGTTACTGATCCGCGCGCTCGCCCTCCCCCTCTCGGCGCCAATCTCCGCCTGTCAAGATGAACGCGACCAAGCGCAAGTTCAACGCCCTGCTCCAGGGTCTCAACAGTCCACGGCCATCTACACCCGACCAGCCGCGAAAGACTGCCGACATTGCCTCCGGGGCTGTCCCGTTTTCGTACCAGAAGAAGCGCCGCATGGGGAACCTCCTCGCCGACGGCGGCGGCAACGCGACCTCCGAATCTCTGCCGTCGCTGGCTTCCATATCCTCGCTGCGCAGGCCGCTGCAGACGCCCTCGCCCGGCGCCAAGCCCCCCGAGGTGGCCGCCAGATACTGTCCCGGCGATAGGGAGCAGCTGCTGCGCCGCCTCGCCTCGTTTCAGGAAATCACAAACTGGACGCCCAAGCCCGATCGCGTGAACGAGGTTGAGTGGGCGAAGCGTGGGTGGGTGTGCCACGGCAAGGAGCGTGTGCGGTGCGCGCTCTGTCACAAGGAGTTGGTCGTCAAGCTCAATCGCAAGGAGCAGGACGGAAAAGAAGTGTCGGTGCTGATTGCGTCCGAGATCGGTAAGAGTGACACCATCGAACGTCACTTTGCGCGACGGCTAACATGATGCACAGAGGATGCCTTAGTGGATAAATATGTTGACCTCATGGTCTCTTCACACCAGCCAGACTGCCCCTGGAAAAAGCGTGGATGTGATGGTCAGTCACGCCCGGCATGGAAATTTAAAGTGCAGTAGCTAACATTTGCCCAGATACCCTTTTACGAATATCGTTTGCCAGCTCTGGCGTCGTCTTTGAAGGGCTTCGCCAACGATACGACGAGCTCTGCGCCCGCCAATCATTCCTCCCATACGAATTTAACCTACGCCTACCCGACGGGCTATCCATCGACACAGTCCTCGATCAACTTCCCGACAATTTCTTTACCAACCCTCCTCCCGCCACAACCCCCGGCACAGCCGCCGGGCCTCCAAATCGGGCTGCCCTGGCCTTGGCTCTCACCGGATGGCAGGGACTATCCAACTCTCGTATCGGCGCCGTCCCCAACACGGCATCGTGTTATACCTGCCAACGTCGTCTTGGCTTGTGGATGTTCAAGAGCAAAGAAGTCGACGACGACGGCCAGATCCTGGTCCCCGCCGCGATGGACTATCTCGACCCCATCCGCGAACACCGCTTCTTCTGTCCCTGGAAGAACCCGCAGGCGCAAAGCAGAGTCGGTGCGACCGACAAGGACGCGCAAGACACGGCGTGCGTCTCGCTGCTCCAGATGTTGAAGAATGAGTCGAATCTGCGCAGCATATACGAGGGACGCGTCACAAAGGCCAAGCCCGTTGAAGAGACCCCTGTTGCGGAGAAGGAGAACACAGGTCCGTCGACGCCGCAGAGAGCGCCGCCGGCGTTGAAAGAGCCCATGTCGAACCCAGCCATGAAGACGTCTGCGCCCGTCTTGGACGAGGCGGACCGCGATGCCAAGGATAAGGAAAGATGGGCTCGTCTTAGAAAGGTCAAGAGCCTGTTTGATACAAAATCGAGCAAAAAGTTCAAGAGGCCCGGCACACCTCAATCAGCCAAGGCAACCACGCCACAGAAATAATGAAGGGGTATATTGTAATGTACATAGACTTGATAAATAATACAGCTGTCCCCGTCGAACGGGGACAATCTCCTCCTGCTGCCATCTTCAAGATTTCCACACAATGTCTTCAAATGCAACAACCTTACCAGAATACGAGATGTTCTCCGGCTGCTGCTCAACAGCGTCATCCACGTTGAACCCAGCAAGTTCCAGAATCGCCGCCCGCACGCCTCCCATGCCAGCCGTGTTGCTCGCCTTGCCCACCGGCGCCATCCCCGCCGCCGTGACGTGAATGTCCGCCGACCACCCGGAGCCCTCCTTCCACCCGCTCCCCGTCCCGCGCTGTATGCGCTGCAGCTCCTTCCGCATCGCCGCCGCCTGCTCGCTGCACGCCGACCCCCAGTCCGCCCTGCCCTGCCCGCGCAGCTTGTCCGCCTTGGTCACGACGACCATGGTCCGCGTGTTGGCGTCGGCCAGCGCCTCCAGCAGCCACCGGTCCTCGGGCATCAGCCGCTTCTCCGCCGACAGCAGGACCACGGCGCCGCGCAGCGTCTTGCGCGCGCCCAGATACCGCACGATGGTGTGCCCCCACGTCGCGCGGCTCTTGTACCCGTACCCCGGCGTGTCCATGAGCACGAGGCTGTGCTTCGGCGCGGGCGTGCCCTTCCGCACGCCGTCGCGCGGGATCCTGGGCAGCGGTCCGACGCCGTAGCCGTTCATGAGCGTCGTGTGGCCGGGCCGGGCGGACGTGCGGGCCATGCCGCCGCGGCCGACGAGGGCGTTGAGGAAGGTCGACTTGCCGACGTTGGAGGCGCCGAGGATGACGACCTCGGGCACGTGCTCGTTGAAGGGGTGGTCGCGGTACTCCGCCGCCGAGTACAGGAAGCGCGGGTTGCGCTGGAAGAACTTGGCCGCGTTGGCGAGCCGCGGCGCGTCCTGGGCGGCGGGCGTGGTCGTGAGGGTCGACGGGGAGGCGGGCTGGGAGCATATGCTGGTGTATTTGGCGGGGGACTCGAGCCTGCGTGCCTCTGGGTGCGGTGGTGATGCGGGTGCCTTCGCTGCGGAGGAGTGTGATGTAGATGGTGGAGGCGTTGAGGTAGATTTCGGTGTGGTGGGCGGCGCTTGGGCTGCTGGGTTCGGTGTTTCTAATGACGCGACCCGGTTGGTCCTGCTCGCAGATACTCTTATTCTAGGCATCTGAGCAATTCGGCATTGTGAAAATTGCCTGCTTGTCGTCGTCGTGTGTGATAGGGGAAGACGCCGTAGAGGCGCAAGCCCATGTACCGACATAGTGGGTAGTATTCGAGCTGTAAAATAAATCAAATGAGCTAGTGTCCTTTTTACTATGAGTCTCTTCTCATGAAACAACAAAAAAAGATATGCGCGGATAGGACTGCATGTGTAAAAGCTCGGGGTAGCGAGGAAGCTGGGATGAAGTGAAGTCCAAAACCGCCCAGAAAGATTAGGTAAGGATTTTTTTCCCACCTCGGCGCACAACCACCCTACACCACATTTCACTCGCATGATTTCAACGTCACTCACTCACTTATCGCGATTACACTTCAAATTAATATTACAGGCTCCTTAATCTCGTGCTTTGTTCGGCAGGGGTCACATTTGGGCCAAATTGTACAGCTTTTGGCTGCTTACCATAAGCCAATTTGCTTCGCAGAAATCCGGTCGTTGACTCATTGAGAGTCGAAGACCTAGAGAAAGAATCGGCCAACCAACTGCTCCAGATAAATTTTACAAAATGACGAAAATTACAGAAATAGATGCTCACGAGCAACCAACGGAAGAGCTCAGAGCAACCTGGAAACTGTATGCCAAGATGGACGTGAAAGAAGTCAGAGATCACCCACGCATCGACGATCCTCGCAAACCTCTGGAAGAGAGTGGCTTCCTACAAGCTGGCAGCATCTCCAAGGAACAGCGCCGAGAAGCCTTTTCTCAATTCGGCGAAGAGTACGCTGCCGAAGCCACTGAAGATACTCCCATACTATACCACCCGCTTCTCCCAGGTACGACTACCCCCCCGCGACACCACCTCAACACAGCATCTAACACCGTCCCCAGGTCTTCTGATAGTCCCGTCGCTCGTCCCGCCCGCCGTCCAGACCGTCGTGCTGGAGACCATGGTGCACCGGGACCTCAGCAACCCAGACCACCAGACGAACCTGCACCTGCACTACGACCTCCCCTACCCGGCCGGCGACACCGCCGCCGCCCGCTCGTTCTTCTCCCTCTCGCCCACCTCGGACACGCGCTTCACTCCCAAGGACCCCGCCGTGCACAAGCCGCTCACCCCGTCCCAGGTCTTCGGCCGCCGCCTCCACTGGGTCACCCTCGGCGGGCAGTACGACTGGACGAACCGGCTGTACCCGGAGCAGGCGCCGCTCGCCTTCCCGCCGGACCTCGCGCGCTTCCTCGGCGCGCTGTTCCCGGACACGGCCGCGCAGGCCGCCATCGTCAACTTCTACAGCACCGGCGACACGATGATGATGCACCGCGACGTCAGCGAGTTCACGGACAGGGGCCTCGTGAGCCTGAGCTTCGGCTGCGACGGGCTCTTCATGGTGGCGCCGAACGCGGCGAGGGAGGGCAGCGGCAGCGGGGCGGAGAAGGAGGCCGCGGGGGCGGAGAAGGAGTATCTCCTGCTGCGGCTGCGGTCGGGGGACGCGATTTACATGACGGGGGAGTCGAGGTTCGCGTGGCACGGCGTGCCGCGGATCTTGCCGGGGACGTGTCCGGAGTACCTGGAGAACTGGCCAGCGCGCGAGGACGGGACTTTTAGTGATTGGAAGGGGTGGATGAAGGGGAAGCGGATAAACCTCAATGCTAGACAGGTGCACGACTAGAAAGTGAGCATTCCAACGAAGTTGATGATGAATGACTACATGCCGGTGTTTTAATATACCTCACGGGATGACCAGTTTCGCGATATTGTACAGCAATTCTATTAAAAAAAAGAGTATCGACTGGTTGTAAAGATAACACAGACTCGCTCGTGGCGGAATAAATGATGGCAAAAAGGAAAAACAGAAACAAGAATAACGCTCAAGAGTCCCGAGCATGCGACTCCGCTGTATGCTTTGGGAAAGACTGTTGTTGTAACACGATAAATAATGAGGGAAGAAAAAAATAATGATGTTTTCCCTCCACCCTTTATGCAAAGCCAAAGCCCTGCGCATTTTCAAGCGCCATTCCGAGACGCTCCCTGAGGATCTCCTTGTCCGGGTACTCGGGCAGCAGCAAAGTGCCGTAGCAGGTATACGCAGTAGGTAGATGTCCGCCGGCACCCTCTTCCTCGCCGTTGCGCTGTATGATAAACTGCACATTCTTGAGGCCGCTGACGGGCACGCGGTCCGACGCCGTGACGAACTCGAGCAGCTTGCGCTTCATGCGGTCGTCGTAGCGCTTAACGATGGACCAGAAGTCGCGAACCGTGTGGTGCGAGGCGTCCCAACCAACGTAGCGCGCGTAGCGGCGCAGCTCCGAGATGTCAATCTCCTGCACACCCTCGACGACGGACTGCAGCATCGACGCTGTGAGGAGGTTCAAGGGCTTTTCGGGCAGGCAGGCGGCGAAGCCGCGACGGAAGCTCTCGAACTGAGGCCGCACCGAGAAGTCGGTGAGGTAGCGGATGTAATCGGCCACGTATTCGTCGCGATTCTCATTGGTCACGTAAGGAGGCTCCGACAAATCGGGATCCTCGTTCTCGATGGTACTTCTGCCGGGATTGGCCCTGTGCCTGTCTGCCATCATGTGGAACGTGAGATCTTTGCCTACGCCCGGAACGGAGAATTCGTAGGTGCGCGCAAAGATGTCTTCGATGAGACCATCCTTTTCGTCCCACTCGAGCAGCGTAGTGAGGCCGTTGGCTAGCTCGGGCCAGCCGTCCGCAATGTGATACAGTTGAGTGACGGGCTCGCCGAGAAGCTTTTTATAGAAGGCCTTGGGGAAGTTGACGGGCAGCGTTAACCCATTGTAGACAGCAAGAGAGAGAAGCAGGCCCATGAGCTCAAACTTCCAGTCCTCAACTGCCGAATGGGGCTTGAACCAAGCCATATGATTCCGCTCATCGACAGTAAAAGCACCGTAGACGGGATCTAGGCACTCTGCAATGGCCAGTCGGAAAAACTCCTGTTGAACGCCACCCGAGTCGAAACCTTCTTCACCGGCATCTTCACCAAGATGGATTTTGAGGGGCCGTAGCAGCTCGCGCTTTTGCCTTCTCCATAATTGGTCAAACGCATCTCGGAGAACAGTGGTACGGCCGATATCCAGGACCAAGTACTTCGAAGCGGCCGTCTTGAGCATGTCCTTGAGGACAACCTTGTGATGAGGGTTCGTTATCAGACTCCCCGGATCAACAATGGCGCTCATGCGCCGTTTCAACGAGCTTGCTTCCTCGAATGTGCGGCTCATGCAGGCAAAGTTGATGGACCGGAAAAATGTGACCAGAGTCTCGGACCTAAAGAGGTAAGGAAAGTCGAGAATGCTGCCTACGTCGTCTCTCTCTGGTGCCATCATCCATTGAACTGGTACTCGCATAGCGTCTAGCCGTTCCGAGAAGTATTCAATGCGGAATTGGATCTCGCCCAATAAGAGTACGTTTCTATGTTGATCTATTCCAAGTTAGCAGTTGAACTTGCAGATGTTTCTTCTCAACTTACAAAGAATATCCATGAAGGACAATGCCCCGTAGAATGTGCCCTCTTTATCAAAATGAGCCTTGCCATCCCACTCATGTAATAAAACAGCCCGAGACCAGTCGAGGAGAAGTGTCGGTACTCGTGTCTCGTGCAACAGCCGCTCGTCTTGCGCAAATTCGAGAACGCGCTCAGAGCCCGCATTGCGCAAGTCAAGCTGTTTCAATAGCAGACCCAAGGCCGCATTAATGTTCTTTTTACTAGGCGCAGAGGCTTTGAAGTGCTGTTGCCGGATCGTAATCGCCAAGAACAGGCGCCGTGCGAGTCGCAGAGCCAAGCTGTTGGAGAATACATCGTCATATTCCAAGCATATATTCGATGAGTGTCGATATGTCGTACTGGAGTTTGCTAGCGCAAGGCCGTGGGAGCGTATCCGCGAAAGATCATATAGTGTTTTCGAGTCTGGTGCAACGGGAACGAGGGCAACCAGGGCATGGAGACACACAGACATGACACTTTCCGCCTGTGACGCAGATATCTGCCTAGACTTGCCTTTTCCACCCCGCAGGTTGGCTTTGGGGAAAGAGAACAGGCTCGCTGCGGACATCCAGAGACTGTGAAGGACGAGGCTAGGAGATGCCCTGGTGAGGCGAACCATGCAGTACCACAGACTGTGAGAGTCGAAGAATTTGCCATTATCGGTAAACGAAGAAACCAATGCGGCTGGGTCGCTGAGAATACTGAACAGGGTCTGTTCATGGAACGCTTTCCACTCATTCCTGCAGATGGCATCTCTCTTATGGTGCTTTCTTGACAAGGGCTTTGGCGCGTTCCTCGGCTTCGGGTACTGGTGGCTAATGTCTGATGCACCGAAAAACTGGTTCTCGGAAGTGCAGTCTTCCGTGTAGACATCGCATATGAAGTCAACAATTTCAACGCTGAGGCTCGATAACGACTGCGGGAGCGGGCAAGCAAGAGACTTGGCATCGTAGATGTCTTCCTCCTGCAACTCTTCAGGCGACTGCGGATGCGGCTTGTGGCTGTGCTTGGTATCATCAGGTGCGGGTTTCGACGTGTCTTCCTTGGTGCTCTCCTCACCGTCCGACGAGGTGACGGTCACTTCGTCTGGCGCAGGCGGTGGTATGGGGACATTTTCGAAAAATGCAGGCTTGAATGTTATGGTTGTAGGCGATTTAGTTCTCCGCGACAGCTTGTCGGGGTGATAGCCGTTCATGCGGTTCGATCGGTGAAGCGATGTGTTGTCCGTCTCTGCGGTGACGCAAACCGGCTCAATGGACTTGCGCCGTGTAGTTTCTACTGCCGGCACGGAACGAAAGGTCGGTTTTGAATTGCGTTTCGACGAGGGCTCTTTCCTGTGGCGGGCGTCGGAAACAGAATGTGCGTCGTTTGCTGACGGCGTTTTCTGAGGCGCAGGAGACTCGACCACATCAACCTGGTCGCGTGCCAAATTGCCGAGAGCAGGTTTCGACTCGGACGAGGGCGGCGCTGGATTAGGAGCCGTCTGTGACGCGGCTCCGAGTTTGGATACTCGTGCAGACAGCGCATCGAGAGAATTAGGCGTAAGCCATTCAAGCATCTTGAAGGCGACGGTGCCAAAAGTGGTTGCGGCAAAGGATCTGTAATCTCGAGTGACGGGTCGTTCGTACATGCAAATTTCTGTTGGGCTGGCCCGATGGCCAGAGTGATTCTCGGCATTTGCCTGGTGGTTCGGCTCTTTTGTACTCGAAGGCTGTGCGGCTGAGGCGTGCTTGGAGCGCGAGTCGCTGTTCGCCTTCGGGGTGCTTGCTCGAACATCTGTGTCGGACGAGTGGGAGTCGCGGGTTTTGAAGGAGGGGCGCTTGAAGATAACGAGATTGTCGACTGTCGCATTCACGTCTCTGGGCGCTTTCAGATACGGGCAGATGCCCCTTTCCGGGTCGTCCTGGCTGGCTAGGTATACGGCCAAAGTCCGGGCGCTTGTCGGGCTATATCGTCGGATAGGGGCCTTGCCAACAAGACGCTTGCGGCAGGTGAAGCAAGTCGACGTAACGCAGCCGGCGACACCACAGCCATCGCGGAGCTGATGGATGTAGAGTTGGACGAGGAGCTGGAAGTCGTGGCGACGGCTGGCGCGATGAACGGCGTACACGCGACGAGGGTTTTCGACGTCGCGGAGGAAGGGCTTGAGCTCAGGAGGCGCGTCGGAGGGGAGCCTGGCAAACTTGGCCTCCTGCCAGAGGCCGGCGACCAAGTCGTACCGGGAGTCGTCGAAAATGGCGCCGTCATCGTGGCTGTGGTTGTGGTTGCTGGAGTCACTGCCTCTGCGCTGAGGCAGGCGAAGTGCCTGAGCACTCATTATGGTGACGTTTATGAGCTCATCGGGGGATGCGGGCCAAGCGTGTGTGTTTGAGCGACGCTTGGGGAGGCTGCAGGTCGGGCGGGCAGGCAATGAGGAGTGATGTTGATCGTGGCCGTTGAGGCTGGTTGTCGAAGGTAAATGGACTACGGGGTATGGACTCGCTGGGTGGGCTCGGATTGAGGCGCGGCCGGCGCACAGTGCCAGCAAACCAGCCAGCCAGCCACTGCAGGCTGGGCGTGAGCGGTAAGGCGGGTGCAGGCGGAGTGGGCAGGAGACTTGATAGGAGCACCTAGCGGAGTGGTGGCGGACGTGGGTGTGGCTAGTGTTGTGGCTGTCTCGGAGGGGCCTACAGCGCTAACTGGAAGTCGAGCTTGCAACACGAGTGCTTGGTAATCTTTGGTGGCTAAAATGAGAGCATTTTACGGGAGAAAATCTGGAAGCATGTAGAATTTCCTGCGGTGTATCTTGTTACAAATACTCGAGCGCAAAATGGTAGCAAGACTTGGCTGTAAGTCTCCGATGAACTAGGTAGGGACCAAAGTACGTACCCGTACCCTCTAGGTGCTAACGGAGTACTGCCGCTCTAGCGTACTATGACGTTGAGCGGGTACTGGATGCCCTATGACTCTGAGGGCAGATGGATAAACATGCAGAATACTTTTGGTTGAAAATGGTAAAAATAAAGAGAAATACGTTGAAAATGTACCTGACAACTTATCAGATGTATCCTCATTTCATGTGAACCTTACTCTCAATTCCCTCACCAGTCATTACACTTACACTCTCTTCAACGATACTTTAATGCTCCCAATCTTGTCCCTCTTGGGCCTGGTGCGGCCTCCCCTTCCCCACTAGGCAAGCGGTGACTCGCAAAAAGATTCAGGACCCCGCCTAACCCGCCAGTGCCGCCACCAAAAAACTCATCGCCACAAGCTGGCAGCATTAATAATTCTGCCCCGCGGGAGCGAATCTTTTTTTCACCCGTATTTTCACAGTTCCGTCTTCAGCGCGGGACATACGGATTTCCACGCCCGTTTTCTGCGCCGCATCTATCGCGAGATAGGAAGAAGCATCGCCAACCGAGTTTCTTTTTTGCTGCATCTGAAAATGGCGAGCGTCCAGCCCACGACCGGCGCCGGGGCTGCGCCCGCTTCCCACCCATACACGTGCAATACCTGCCAGGTTGCGTACAGAAATATCGATCTCCAAAAGGCGCATATGAAGAGCGACTGGCAGTAAGCAGATTCCCGGGCGATATACAAAAGCGTCGTCACAAAAAGACGAGAAAAAACAGATGCTGACCAGAACAGTCGCTACAACCTCAAACGCCGCGTCGCTTCCCTACCCCCCATCTCCGCCGAGGTCTTTACCGAAAAAGTTCTCCAGGCCCGAGCCGTCACCACCGCAGAGACCGACAAGGCCTACTTTGAAAAGCCCTGCGAGACCTGCAACAAGACCTACTATAGCGAAAATGCCTACCAGAACCATATTCTCAGCCAAAAGCACAAGCAGAACGAGGCCGCCGCTGGCCAGCGCAACGAGGAGGAGACCAAGTCTGTTGTCAGCTCTACCTTTTCCCTCGGCGAGCCTGCGCCCGTCGCCAACAACGGCGTCGACTCGGATGCCGAGGACGAGTTCAACCAGGTGATCGAGGGTCTCCAAAAGGCCAAACTCTCGCAACAGCGCCCCTCGCCTGTCAAGCGCCCCAACAACCCTCGTCCCACGGCCAAGGACGGCAGCGAAGACGCCGAGGACGGTGCGACCGAAACTGGCACGGCCAACGGCAGCGCCACCGAGCCGGCGTGGACCCTCAATTCGTGCCTGTTCTGCAACCATGAGTCATCCAGCGTGTCCCTCAACGCCCAGCACATGGAGAAGACGCACGGCATGTTTATCCCCGAAAAGTCGTACCTTGTAGACCTGGAAGGCCTCCTCCAGCAGCTGCAGTTCAAGATTGGGCAGGGTCACGCCTGTCTCTTCTGCGACAAGGTCAAGGCAAACATCTATGCTGTACAGACTCATATGCGCGATACGGGCCACTGCAAGATTCCCTATAGCACCGAGGAGGAGCAGCTCGATATCGGTGATTACTACGATTTCCGCTCGACCTACTCTGACCCCGAGGGCTCCGATAGCGACGACGACGAGGATATGACTGACGATGCCGGCGGTGCTCGCGTATCCAAGTCCAAGACCAACGGCAAGGACGAGGACGGCGACGAGGACGTCGAGGGTGATGGCTGGGAGACGGACAGCTCCGCCTCGTCTCTCGATTCAGAGGATCTCACCGCTGTACCTGCAGAGGGCCACTACCACCAGTACGACAGACTCAGCAAGCACCCTCATCACGCACACAATGACCCCCGGCCGCGCCACCAGGCCGACGGCTGGCACTCGCGGGCGCACAAGCACACGCACGCCGTATTCTACGATGACTACGAGCTGCACCTGCCGTCTGGCAAGTCGGTTGGCCACCGTTCGATGAACAAGTACTTCCGCCAGAACCTCACCCACTACCCCACCCCCGAGGAGCGGGCGGAGCGCCTGGCAATTGAGGGATCCGAACGTCCGCGGTCGCCGGACAACAGAGACCAGCGTATTGTGCGAATGGAGCGCGGCCGGGCGCGTGCTCTGGCGCCCAGAGGCAGCGGTGGCATGACGGGTGTCTCGGAGGACCACAAGAAGGAGGTGAAGAAGGAGGAGCTCCGGGCGCGCAAGCTGGAGACGTACCAGACCAAGAAGAGGAGTCTTGCCTACGGAGAAGCTGCCAACAACCAGCAGAAATACTACTACCGCTACGATGGCGGTGGTTAGACGATGCATGACGGAGATGACCATAGACATGGGGAGGCGTTTTATGTGTTTGCTTGCTTAGAATTACGTTTATTTACGGTGGCATTTGATGACTAAAATTCGGGCTCTTTCGTTGATTTGTGAATTCTGTAGTGCAAGTGTCAGTGTCAGAAGTGAAGATTGAAGGCAGGCGTGCAGTGTTGAATGTCGTCACAGCCTGCCAGGCCACTGAAATAACCGGGCTGGAGCGGCATAAGAAGTACCGGGGGCGGGGGATTGTTGTCGCGCTGCGCAGGGCTGCGACAGGGCCAAGAAATACAGCGCAGAAAAACCCGTCACTTGGGCAGTGCTACGACGAGCCATGTGACGCGAAGAAACGGCAGCGATTCGCCGCGAGGCTAAATGGGCATGACAGACTGTATCGTTGATTCGGGCCGAGGAGTAAGTAGTTGGTGTATTCAATTTTTTTTTTCTTATCCTTGAGGGGATGGCCGGCAAGGGAGCAGTAGCCGGCAGGGCGCGCGTGCCGGAGGATGAACTGCGCAAGAGGAAGGTCGTAAGGCAAGCGTATAAGAGCAGGCGAATAAGACGGGGTAGGGCCGAGGCGAAGAGATGGAAAAGACTAGGGTTATTACTGGAGTAAGTGAGAGAAGAGAGACCAAGACCAAGGGCGACGGCCACGGTCACGGCCACGGCGGCCACGGCCAAGTGGGGGAGGAAGGCAGTTGATTCAATGTACATATGTGCAGCGCAGCGCAGCGCGGCGTACAGGGACCGGACGACCGGAGTTGGTGGTTTGGACGAGGCTCGGGACTGACAGGCCCTGGGCAAATTAGATGGTCAAAGGATCAAAGGATGTGCAGGGCTAGCATTCCGGGAGGGAAAGAGTCCGGGTTTGTCGGTGAGCGGGATGGAAAACAGAGAGTTGGTGGTGGCAGTGGTGATGTGCTGGAGGAGGGGAGATTCATTGTTGGTACTCCGTAGTGAGTGTAGTGTCGTGTCGTGTTGGCACTAGCTACGTTAGTTAGTTAATTCCCCGCATTGGAGAAAAGAAGCAAGTAGGAACTAACAAATTGTTTATGAATGATGAAGCATAATTCTCTAATTTCATAATTTCTTTTTGACAATTCCGCAGCTGTGAACGTGGCAAGATGTTTCGGTACTTGCTTAACGTGTTTGCAATGCTCGCGTTTGCATGCATTCCTCACCTTTTTCGCGTAAGTTTTCTTGGCTTGCCAGCTGGCAGCGTTTTCAATGCGTTTTTGCTCTCAGAGGCCCGCCCGGCTGCTCCCCCGCACCCCGCAAATGCCCAAAGCAGCAACACCGCCTCTGATCAGATCGGAGGCGCACACCTCGTGCCCCGTCCCCTCCCCTCCCACCTCCCCGTCCGTCCCCTCAGTTCGCCCTCGCTCCCTCTTTCGAACATCCCACACACACACACACACACACCGCACACACCACAAACGCCGACAAACAATGCGGGCTGGCCTTGCCGTTCCTCAAAAACCACACTAGCGGCACACTGTCTCTCGGCCACAACTGCGCGACTCTTGCGGTACTGAGCAATCAAATTTTACCTTGCAGAAAGGTGGCGGCGGGGGACAACATTGGGAAAAAAGAAGGCCAATTGCAGACGACACTAGCTGCTCCCTACGCGGAAAGAGAGTCTCACACGACCCATTGTCGAGCGTCTTCTCAACTCGTTCTGGCGGTCATTCGGTGACATCGTGCATTCAGGTTGCCTCTTGTATTTTTCTTTTATTTCTTTTTTCTTTTTTATCTTGACATTGGGCCCGACCCCCTGGTCCGTCTGCGTGCATCAACGCACCTCTACTCATTGTTATCAGTTGACCTCTAACACCTGTACTCTCGCGTCGCGACCCCCCCTCACGGCCTCGTCTCCGCATCGCAGACTCCCTCTCTCGCTCGAACCTCGTCTCCCATCGCAAACCCCCGCCCTTCGGATGCTGCAGCACGCCGGCTTCTAGCTCATCGGCGCGTTGCATCCTGGTCGAGGACTGGATTGCATGCCGCGGGATCGCTTCCGCCTCCCCTTGCCCAACACAGAAGACCATGGTGTCACTTGGGCATAAAGGTAAGGTCTCTCGCTGTCGATCTGCTCCTGCCGTGTCTCTCCACCCTGGCTTCGACTTTGTTATGCTGTGCTGCTTTGGCCATTCATATAAAACAGTACATCAGTCCCCTTCCCTGCAGATCTGCCTCGCCAGTTTTTGTATTGTTTTAGTCGTGACGCTGCCGCCCCCCGGCTGTCTCGCTGCACTGCTACCTCGACATCATGAAGCTGACACCCACTGCCATAGTCGCACAGACGGTGCTGGGTCTCGCCTCTGCTGCTGATAAACGTATGTTGCTGCTCCGACCAGACGTGACTTGCATCTTCGCTGTAGATCGTTAACACCTTACCAATGCAGTACAGCCATGGACCTTTACTCCCCTCCCCGTCGGTGATGTCAAGCCGTCCGGATGGCTGCTTGGAGAATTGCAGGCCATGGCCTCTGGTCTGGCCGGACACGAACACGACTTTTATACATACGTGAGCAATTCTTCATGGCTGCACAAGCCTGGCACCGGTGGCTCTGAATACAGCAACCTCAACGAGGCTCTGCCTTATTGGTTCAACGGACTGGTTCCCACCGCCTACATCCTCGACGACGACAGGCTCAAGGGCCAAGTCCACGACGTCGCCGACAAGGTTCTCAGCTTCCAGACCGACGACGGCTGGATCGGCCCCGAGACTGGCGACAGCCGCAACTTTTGGGCGCGCACGCCCTTTTTCCTCGGCCTCATCCAGCTCGTCGAGGCCAACAAGTCCTGGGAGAAGCGCGTCGTCAGCTCCCTCCAAAAGTTCTTCCAGCTCGGCAACAAGATGCTCAACAACGACAGCCAAGGCTTCACCCGCTGCGCCCACGACGTCGACTGCACCTGGGGCCAGGTGCGCATCGCCGACATGATCATCACCATACAGTGGCTGCTGGAAAACTACCCCTCAGAAAACGACGCCCACCTCTGGGAGTCGATGCGCATGTTCTACGACCAGTCCAACTTCAAGTGGGACACGTGGTACGACCCGGCAACCTACCGCAAGGTCGTTGATCCCAGTGAGAGCGGCATCACCCCTTACATCCACGGCGTCAATGTCGGCCAAGGCCTCAAGGCCTCCAGTGTCATGTGGCGCTTCAAGGGCGAGGACTATTTCCGCCAGCGCAGCAAAGATGCTGTCGACCTGACGTTTACCTACCATGGCAGTGCCTCGGGCACCGTCCTCGCCGATGAGTGGCAGCGCGACAAGGCCCAGTACATTGGCAGTGAGCTTTGCACGGCTGTCGAGACGACATACTCGCTTGCCTACATGTATCAGGTTCTCGGTGACAACAACTACGCGGACCGCGCCGAGACGGCCCTCTTCAACGCCCTTCCCGTCATGATGACCGGCGACAAGTGGGCGCACCAGTACATGGCGTCACCCAATATGCCGTTCGCCGTCAGCACCATCCAGCCCGACGGCAGCGTTCCCCCCGTCTTCACAACTGCCAACAGCGGTGTCGCCACCACCTACGGCATGGAGCCCCTGTACCCGTGCTGCACCGTCAACCACCCGCAGGGCTACCCCAAGTTTGTGACCAACAGCTGGGTATCTGTCGGTTCCAAGGGTCTCGGCCACGCGCTGCTCAGCCCTACCAATGTCAAGACCCGGGTTAACGGCGGCACCGTGTCAATCGAGTGCGAGACCAACTACCCCTTTACCAACTCGCTCTCCTACAAGATCCACGCCGACAAGGACTTTGACCTGTATCTGCGCGTGCCTGAGTGGATGAACCTGGAGACGGCGTCGCTCGCGATCACGGCTGCAGCTCCTGGCCGGGCGTCTGCCACTGTCCGACCAGCCGTTGCACCCTCGGACGGCACGGGCATGCAGAAAATCGCCGTCTCCAAGGGTACGACGACTATCAGCTACACGCTCGGCATGCACCCGCGCGTCGAGAAGCTCGCCGGCGACACGGTCGCCATCTTCTACGGCAACCTGCTGTACGCACTCGACGTCGGGTACACGAAGAAGGAGACTCTGCCTCACCCGTACTATGACCCCAAGGGCCCAGGCCTGTCGGGCCTGCCGTTCAAGCAGCTGCGCGACGAGTTTGTCAACAGCACCAAGGAGTGGAACGTGGCGATTGACCCGTCAACGGTCAAGTACAGCGGCATCGGGTCCGGCGACTCGATGCCCATCCCCATCTTCGAGCACAACGCTCCGGCCAACTACATGACCGTGGAGGGCTGCACGATCAACTGGGGACTGAGGATGGGCGTGACCCCGGACCGCGTGCCGACGGACCGGACATGCGTCGGGGAGAAGAAGACGTACCGGCTGATTCCGTACGGCGCGGCCAAGGTGCACATGTCTGAGATGCCGACGGTCAAGTTTTAGATTGCCGGGCGGCTGCGGGTGAGTCTAAGAGGAGAGGCCCTACTATCAGATTCCAACCTTGTTTGTGCACTAGGGTCTGTGATGATTTTATCAGTGTTATCTTGCATCTTTATGGGTGTATATAGTATCCTGGACAGTGAGACTACAGATGTTTGTTATTGAATTGAATGTTTCAGCATGTGCCTTGACGCATGCAGGCGCGACGATCTGTGTGTACGACTAGGGACGGGTTGTGACCGCATGGTGCGACGCTAGATGCAGGGCCGTCGGGCCGGACAAGCAGGGTCGCACCGAGGGGGACGTACCTGTATATCGTCTCTGCGGAAGAGACGATCTTTGCAACGTGAGGGTTACGGCTGGCCGTTTGTTTCAGACTGGCGCGGTAGATGCGGTTCTACACGTACAGATGTACATGCATGTATGCGTCGGCGTGAGACTGCCTTGCCGAGCCCACATTTTGGAAATGGGACGGGGAAAGGGTGTTGTTGGGTACTACTGTATCTAAACTGATTAGGATAACTAACGTAGTTTGTTATACAGTCACTAACTACCACCACCTTCTCTATTAGACCTCACCTACAAGGCCCTCTAATTATAATAATAATAGTAAATTAACTTGAGTAATATAATATTAAAAAGACACTAATAACACTCGGTTATAACTTTATAACTATTAATTATTGTAAAGATAAAAGTGGACCTAAAATATAGTTAGACAATAGTGCTCTTTTATAATATAATTTATATTGTGTTGGGGGAAAAACAACCCCGAGTGCAGAGGACGACAAGGAGCTCTCCCTGGCTCCGGGACCGGTGCTGCGGTGGTCGACGCCGTCAGCTGGCGGGTGGCTCTCCAGCTGGTTTGCTGGTTTGACAAGGTAAATTGATTCGAGAGCTGATTGCGGGCTCCTCACCCCCTATCACTTCTCCCTGGACACTCATACTTTGGGAGCGGAGGCAACAGTAGAGGACCTACTCGCCCTGTTACGGCAACAACACTAGGTGCCTTTCCCTCCACAAGTATTTTACGTTCTCATTTCATCCATCTCTACATAAGCGGCTGACCGCTACACACGCTCAATACCGATGTGGATGCAAGGCGATGACGTTGCATGGCAAGAGAGCGATCGCATCGAGAGAGAATGGCGCGAGGCTTTATTGGTACCTGCGACCCAGCTGGCCATTGGCAATTTCATCGCGAAGCACCGCCAAGGTGTCCCGAAGGAGATTGGTCCTCTCAAGGCCGGCGCATTCAACGCCCTGTTCCGCTTGACGTACCTAGACGGCGGCTCAGCCGTGATCCGTTTCGCCAAACCGGGCAGGACAATGTTTCCTGAAGAGAAAATTCGAAATGAAGTCGCCACGATGAGATATATCAGAAACCACACCACAATACCAGTGCCCTTTGTTCTTCACTGGGGAACCCGTGAAGAGAGCCCCCTCAAAATTGGGCCATTTATTATCATGGAATATATTAACCATGAAATGAACATGACTGCAGCTCTCAACACACCAGGTTTAACACCTGATATGCGGCCAGTTCTAGACCCGGAGATTGACGCGGCCAGGCTCGAAAAGCTCTACCGCCAAGTTGCTGGCATCCTTCTCCAAATCTCTCTGCTAGAGCTTCCCTTGATAGGAGCTCTAGCAAAGACGGGTGAGTGGCAGTGGGAGGTGACGCAGCGCCCACTGTCAATGCCCATGAATGAGTTAGTCAGGACGGGGACCTTGCCGCGGTCAAAACTGCCCTCTTCCACATTCACGACAGCATCCGACTACCTCGACAGCCTTGCACAGCTCCATATCGATCACCTAGCCCATCAACGGAACGACGCCGTCGAGTCCAAAGCTGACTGTCAGCGCAAGTATACCGCGAGGAAGCTCTTCCAGAAGCTCGCCAGCGAAAGGAGGCTGTTGTCTGAAAAGCACGACAAGGGACCCTTCAAGCTGTGGTGCGACGATTTGCGGCCGTCCAATATCCTCCTCGACGCGAACTTGGACATTGTCGCAGTGATCGACTGGGAATTTTCGTACGCGGCGCCTGATGAGTTTACCTTTGCCCCGCCTTGGTGGCTGCTCGTCGAACAACCAGAGTACTGGGACAACGGTTTGGAGGACTGGACGGAGAAGTACGAGCGTCGTCTCGCTACTTTTCTCAAGGTCATGGCGGACTGCGAAGACGAGTCCATATCGGCCGGAAGGCTGCGAGAGGAACAGCGCCTGTCTGCCAGGATGCGCGAGAGCTGGGCCAGCGGTGACTTTTGGACAGCCTACGCGGCGCGGAAGAATTTCGCGTTCGACTCTGTATACTGGAAGAAGCTGGATCCGCGGTTTTTTGGGACTCATGATGATGAAGGGGCCGTGTCTGAGGATATCTGGGTCAAGAGGTTGGATATACTCGACGAGCAGACCAGGATGGCTATGGACGCCTTGGTGGACAGGAAAATGGCGGAGAGCCAAACGAGAGAATTAGCTTGGGAGCCGGACGAGTAGTTTGTGCGAGCGACTTGACAGTTTGTTAACATGAACGTTAATAACAGTGGTTCTAATCGTCGCTTGAAGTGTATTCGCGTACGGAGTACTATAGGTACGTCTAACAAACAGGGCGCGCCAAAAAAAAAAAAAAAAAAAAAAAAAAAAAACCATCGAAAGCAGAAAGCTTATAACTACGGACCCCACAAAGCAACGGGGATATCGACGAACAGGTCATTGCTGAGTGCGGATCAACGTACTGTATTTGCGGAGTGCGGGACTCTTGCGTTTTGTTGTCCGCGGACGGTGACCAATTCAAGTAGTTATGCTTAACTAACCAGTTCGCTAGCGCGACTAAATTTAGCAAAGCCATTCATTAGCCAGCCTCTAGATCCTCTAGATCGCACAAGTGTTTGTTTGTTTGTTTGTGTTTTTTCCTTCTTCCAACCCATTCTGAAGAACAGTCATCTGCCAAGCCCAACACCAGCCTACGCAGCAACTATAGTGGGCGAAGCATAGTACCTTGCGTGGCAGACGGACCGTACCGCAGGCGATAGCAATGCCCGTGTTCGAATCCGTTACTGGATCACGAAGAAAGGCACATGTCCCAGATTGTCCAATTTAGCGTTAGGCTTCCCTGATAATTTAGCCAAATATGTTAACGGAGTGTGAGAGGCTATTTTCCGTAGCTGGCAAAATGGTCTCGGCGTTGCGTGTAGACCTAAATACTAAGGTTATCAGAATCTATCAAGTTTCACGTTCTTCGATATCATACGTGTCTCATCAAGGACCTAGATCTGTTGCCTCACTCGCATGTTAAGCCTCGGCTGGATGCAATTTACACGACTCTAAGCGATAATGAACTGTCGCTTGCCGAGTCCAAGTGGGTTACAAGACGGCGAGGACAGCGCCAGCGAGGGAGGTGATATAGTGCTGCGGCAGCCGGAAGACGAGTCGGAGACAAGATGTTAAAACTAAGGCCGAATAGGCACGACGCGGTGAGGAGGTTCCAAAAAGCACTTGTACACACATGTGTACATCCATACTTGGAAAATATGGACATCTACCGACTTGAGGTCTGATATGTAGCACATCCACGCGACTTGGTCCGAATATGGAGGGATCCATGTATCGCGAGACACGTACCCGACTCAGGATCTTCTCTTTTGTGCTTGCGCCCTCATCGGCGGATTCGGCTTCCGTTTTGCGCTTGGTTGAGAAGGCAAGTATTGATCGTCGGGCCGGTCCTTTGGACTTGGAGCCGAAGGACTTGCTGCAAGTCGTCGTTAGCAGTGTTTGGTGCGACAATGCAGGAGTGCAGACGATTCAGCGGGACAAACGCGTTTAGGCAGAACCACGTTGGATGGGCGTTGTGACGGCCTAGCGAGAAACTGGCTGGGCGCTGTCAACGCCGTCCACTCCCATCGTTTCTGCTCTTAGAACCGGCATTTCGGCAAAATAACTACTCGTAGTAGTAGTCCCATGAGGCTTTTATTTGACCATTCCTGGCATCTTCGGCCTGTGGAAAGGGTTTGCGTTAGTCGAGGTTGCAATGAGCGATGTGCGGGCAAGGGAAGCAACTTACAATGAACTGCGCAAACTCGTCCATCATTTTCCGCTCCAGATCAAGCTCTAGTCTCGCCCAGCCCGGCAAGTCGTCTTTCTGAACAATCTGTGCGCAATCAAAATCTACCCAGAGAACTCTGTCGTGGGGTTGACCCTCAACCACCATCATGTTTCTGGGGAATGGGTCGCCGTGGATAAGGCCAAGCTCATAGAACTCTCGTAGTATTTCCGCCAGCGCCTCAACTCTGCGCGCCGAGTAAGTCTCAAGGTCCATTCGCTCCATATCTGGAACGTATTCGGTGAGAACGGCATCAGGGCGTAGTCTGTGATTTTGGAAGACCCAGAGGTCGGGCCAAAGCGAGACGTCGATGCTCTCTATCGTGCCGTAAAAGTCTGGGACGAGACCTCGCTCGCAGAGCCCATTGTGCTTCAACAGCCTGTACGCGTTGGCCTCGCGGGGGAATAGATGGTTCTCAAATCCGGGGGTATAGGAAGGGTCGTCTGCACCTTTGAACTGCGGACGTGATCAGCAGACATGCAGCGAAGCCCGTGTTCGTGACGTCGCTTACCACTTTCATGATGCATTCTTTCCCGCGGACTTTGACCTTGTATACGACGGCAACACCGTCTCGGCTTTCCTTGAGTGTCTCCAGAAACTCGACTTCGCTGGGTTGAACATCAGTCATCATGTCAGACCCCGATTCTTTCGTGCCTGTGGTTGGCATATTCAGTCTGGTTGCAGAATGCAGAGTTTCGTGTTGCGTGATGTGGCTGGGTGTTGCAGGCCCGTATTTGAGACGAAGAGTTATTCCCGATACACGAGACGCGAGGGTGCGCCAAGCGGGAGAAAGCGCCGTAAAGGACGTAGCAGAAGATGAAAGTCGTTTGAAGCGTGTATGATGCGTGAACTGGTCAGCTCTAGCGAAGAATAAAGCCACCCAAGCGCACGGGTTGTTTAGTCAGCGGTAGACTCTCTGTGCACAGAACTGCGTTTTGATGGTCACTGCCACGATGCGTACTCATCTCAAGCAGCTGGCCCGACAAAAAGAAAAAAGACATGCTACGTAAAAACACCGAAGCTATTAGTCGCTTCAGCTATTTTGGTTTATGTATCAAGATGTGCGGCTATCGTACCGTGAGAACATTGACGTCGTAGCTAAGCGGCAGTCGCACACTGTCTTGGTCTACGATTCGTACGAGGGTCGCACTCTTGTAGTAATTTCGGAGCGGTTATTATCTGTGATTGTTTTTTTTTTTTTCCGGACGTACTTCCCAGCGCATGTGTGATTGCGGCGTGGCATGCATCCGTACCCGACATTGGAGTATGGTTGTGATCGGCGGGGATGCATACGAGGGTATGCATGGTGTGGTGTGGTGTGGCGCGCAGTCTGCCCTGCGATGGGAGGCATTTTGCCTTTTCCTAGTCTTTTTTTGCCCCCGGAATGATTTGGTACCTAGTCCGTATTTATGAAGAGGTAAGCAATTGGTCGCTTACAGAGGGACCGACAGTGGTTATGTATTCTTGTTTCCTAACACGACAAATCGTCGCTGACAGTAATTTCAACGGACAGAAGAATAAGGCTGGAATCCGCCCACATTTCAACAAGGACCTCCCCTGAAAGCTTAAAGGAGCCGGTGGAGCGGGATGACATGCTTGCATACAAAGGTGGCTAGGTTAACTACTGGTAAGTAGCTGCTGTTCCTTGCCTTTGTTCGTTCGCCCTTTGTTGTGGGCGCCGTGTAGCTAAATTTGGTGCACTGAGGCTGCGCCTCGCCAACGGGGGGCTTTGGCTTGGGCTGGGGCTGGGGTGAGCAAGCCTTACAGAGAGTAACCACAGATTACAGAGTGCTAACAGAAAAGAGGCTGAAGGGGAAAAAAAAAAAGCAGGTGGCTTTCTCCCGCCAATGCAGGGCTGGCAATAGTCCAGAGATCGTCGGGTTCATTTTAGTGCATTTTTATTACCAGCACGGAGTACAATCTTGTTCGTTTATTTTGCTGTTGTTTTGTCAAGTCTGCCCTGTAGGCTATATACCACTGTACCCAGTACCCAAACTACCCGCCCGTCTCCAGTCCCGGGATGCTGTGATTCCCACTCCCGTCAGCCTCAGCCGTGTCATTTCACAAACAGACCAGGCTGTTAGCTCCTTTAATCTGCCAAACTCTTTTTTCTTTCTTTTTTCTCCTCATTTCTATTTGCCTTTTCGTCTTGCGCCCACTTGATTGAGGTTTCACTCGTTTCCGGCAATTGGTCACTATACCCGCGCAAACGACCGCCAGCAAGAGATTATCACAGGGCCGGCACTGACAGCTTTGTCCGTTTGCAACGCGTACACCTTTCCCCCGTCTCTTCTACTTCACTGCAACAATCAAACATCCTGCAAACGACCTCGGATTCGTTTCCCATCCGCCCCGATTTCTACATCTACATCTCTTCGACCCCCATCATCGAGTACACCAAACACCAGCCTCACATCACAGCCGCAGCCATGACCAGACCTCGAGGCCTTGCCTCCACGGCCATCCTCCTCCTCCTCCTCGCCCTCACAACCACAACATCCGCCGTCGAGCCCGACTTTGGCTTCTATCCCAAGGCCGCCCAGCCCTGCCTCGCCTCCTCCGCCAAGACGTCCGGCTGCAAGGGCGGCACCATGTCCGAGCTCAACAGCTGCCTCTGCGGCAACGGCGGCGACTTTGTCCTCCTCACGGCGAAATGCCTGGGCAGCAAGGACAAAAAGGACGTCGACGACGTGTACGACACCATGGCGTCGGCGTGCTCGGTCTCGAGCACGCCGCTCAAGGTGAGCAGGGACGACTTTGAGGACGCGGCGGACGGGGATGCGCCGAGCAGCACGACGTCGAGCGCCACGGCGTCCAAGACGACTTCTTCTAGTTCTAGTTCGAGCTCCGGCAGCGCAACGGCGTCCACGACGGCGTCCACGACGGCTTCAGCCTCGCCTCCTGCGACGACTTCTCCTGCTGCGGATGACAATGGGAAAGCGGAGCTCTCCACCACGGGAACCATCGGCGTCGCAGTCGGCGTCTCCATCGCCGGCGTCGCAGCCATGGCCGGTCTCGCATTCTTCCTCGTCCGCCGCCGGAAGCGCACCCCCGGCGCCGACGAGGCGCACCCCATGCTCCTGCAGGAAAAATACGGCGCCGGAGCGACGACGTTTCCGCCCCACGAGCCCTCTCCGAGCCTGGGCGGTGGTAGCGGCTTCGACCACGACGGCAAGTCGCACTACTCGGCGTCCACGTACGGCGCGCAGCAGCAGCACCCCTACCAGCAGCGGGACAGCTACGCCGCGCTGTCGAGCGTGAGCCCCGACCCGCAGCAGCAGCAGCAGCAGCAGCGCCAGAGCTTCCTCGCCGGCTGGGAGCCCCCGAGCGGCGCGGTGAACACGGCGGGTAGCAACGGCAGCGGGAATCTGCAGTACGTGGGCGCGTACGCGCCGCCTCCTGTGATTGCGGAGCTGCCGCCGGAAACGCAGCAGCAGCAGCAGCAGCAGCAAGCCGCTGGGAACCACGTCTTCGAGCTTGATGCACACGGCGTGGCGGCGGCGCCGCAGCCGCCTGCGCAGTCGTATCTGCAGACACAGCAGCAGCCTACGCAGCAAGCTCCGTCGTACAGACCGTATGTGCCGCGGTAGTGATGCATTAATGTAGCTTGCGTTTCTGTTTGATTTCTTCTTTTGCATCGAGTACATGGCGTTGGACTGAGCAACACTGCTCAGTATTTGTTTTTATTTTCGGGGATTTAGATAATCTCAGGTCACAGTATAGCGTGGCTGTTGTCTGTTTATTTGCTTTTCGCCAGAGGCTTATACGCCAGGTTCATTTTTTTCCCTTTTTATTCGTGTAAACTTAGTACACGATGAACGGACGAAGTTGATTGCTTATATTATATACATATATTCGAGCTAGCGGGTAATAAAAATGTCTACATGTATATACGACTCTGCGGCCGTGATGGCTGCTAAAAAGTGATATTATGATGCAAAAATACGCTTGATGCAGAGATGCAGAAAAGGAAGGGTATACGCAAAACACTCCTCACAATCGTCCACCCACAAACAACCCCCGCTCATGTCGACCTCAGCCTCTTAAACGGGTGCGCCTCCGTGTTCAGCACCCACTCGTCCAGGCTCACCACGCTCGGCTCCGAGAACACGAGATAGAAATACTTGAGCGTCTCCGCGAGCCAGAAACTCTCCATCGAGTCCAGCAGCTCCGGCTTCTCCGCGTCCACCCCTTTCACCGCGGAACTCGCCAGCTCCGTCCTCGTCAGCGCCTCGACGGCCGTCCACATCCGCCACGCCTTCTCGCGCCAGGACGGGTCGCCCGTCACGCGGTACATGATGAAGACGCTCTCGATGGCCTCGGGCCGGAGGATGTACCGGTCGTCGCTCATGCGCGTCATGCCCATCGGCGGCAGCGGCTTCCCCCCCTCCTCCGCGTTTGCGTCCCCATCGTCGCCCTCTTCGTCTTTGGGGGTCGCCCGGGCCACGCCGTCGCGCCACGCCGTCTCGTTCCACGCGCACGACGTCCTGGATGCGCAGGGTACGGTGTACAGGAACTCGGGCATCACGCCGGAGCGCGTGGCATTGTACGCCCACACGCAGCCGTCGGCAATCTTGGCCCCGACGTCGACGTGCGCCGCGTTGCCGAGGAGCCGGCCCCCGAGCGCAAACATGCCGCCCGCGAAGCACGTCAGGTGCCCGCAGTTTGCGTTCAGCGTCGAGTTCTTCCCGCCCGTGCTCGTCCTCCTCTTCTCGCTCGGCGTGATCGCCTCGCCGGCGAGGAGTATGTCCGCGTCGCCGGGCACCATCGGCCGGTAGAGGATGTGCTCCTCCGCCGCCGCCATGCTGCGCTCGTATAGCCGCTTATACATCGGGTCCAGGTTGTCCGTCAGCGCCATCATCTTGGGGAAGTACTCGTACGCGCTGTCCGACGCGCCGCCCAGCGAGTACGTGGACCCCGTGTCGAACTTGCCCGCCGCGGCGTCCACCGCCGTGGACCACAGGCCGGGGATCTTGGTCGTCTGCTGCGCGGCGTCGAGCATGTCGCTGATGCGCTGCGTGACGTCGTGGTACCGCGCGTCGCCGGTGACGAGGCTCAGCCGCGTGAACTCGAGCACGAGCGTGCCAATCTCGGCGAGGTTGCTGCCCGCGAGCGCCGTCTGCCGCTTGTTCGCCGCCGCGTCGACAATGTTCCACCGCCCGACGGGGAGGTGGTTCGGCGTGTCGAACGCCTTGAGGATCATGTCGCCCGCGTCGCGGGCCTTTTCCCGCAGCCGCGCGTCGCCGCTGAGGTCGTACGCGGAGAGCAGGCCGCCCAGGTACCGGATGTTGGTCTCGAACAGGTTGATGACGTCCCCGGACCCGGAGCTCGCAAAGGATATGTTGTTGTGCACCGCGTCGACGGCCTCGGCAAACTCGTCCTTCATGCCCATGATCCACATCGTGTCCAGCGCGTCGACGAGCGTCGCCGCCCACCCGCCAAACGCCTCGTGCGAGCCGCCGCTCACGGGCTTGAGCTCGTCGTGCAGCCACGCCTGGTCGCGGTACGACGCCCAGCACCGCGCAAACGTCTTCTTGACCGCGTCGCGCCGGCTCTCCCGCGCCACCCTCTCCTCGCCGGTCTCCTCGGCGAACGCAAACTGCACCGCGGGCAGGGGCTCCGCGCCCATTGTCGGCAGGGGGCGCGGCGTGTCGAGGGGGTAGTTCCATTTCAGCGTGCGCCAGATGAGGTCGCCGTCCTTTTGGCCGCCTGGCTTTGCGCCCGCTCCCGGCTTCGTCTTGGGCCGCGGCCGGGGATCCAAGGTTCGTGTAAAGTGCCAGCTGAGCGTCACAATCAGCACGATGCAGACCGCAATTGTGGCGAGCGACGCCCAGAAGCGGCGCCGGTGCATCGACAGCCACTTAGACTGGCGTAGGCGCATGCTGCGAATAGCTGATCTCTGTCTTTGACCGTCCGCACCAGAATGGCCAACAAGGAGCAGTCTAATAGCTCTCCCGCAATCACAAATGACGTTTATAAGGTACAATGGTAAGAGTCACGTTCTGGAGTTTCCGGAGCCTTGCTGCTGCTGAGAAGGGGAAAAAAAGCCAGAGCCCATGCACGTCAACGGCTTTGCCTAAAGTAGACGATAAGGCTCCACGCTTCAATCTCGTTTCGTCTCGTATTTAGATTCCGAGTTAGGCTGGGACCCTAATTGCGGCTGAACTATGGCCGGTATGGGGCCCTGCTCCTGCTTCAGAGATGTCAGGCAGCTTGGCGGGCAATTTGTTTTAAGTTGCGGTGTGATTCGAATTACATGCATATATATGAACTTGTGAATTGGATGAACTTCGCCACAAACTTGGCGAGTTCGACAAGGCCGACAAGCGGGTTTCTGGGGGTCATTTCTCAGAGGAACTCGTCTCAATTGACTCATGATTTATTTTAATAAACGACTTTGGAAAATATGTGCATGCCAAAATACAATGGGCCGTAATATATTTTCTATTTCGGGGTTGTCGTGCCGAGAGCGCCGAGTGTCACAGTCGGGCACGGAGCGTTAAACTCGGCCGGCTTGACGAGAGACGGCACCGGGCTCTTGTCCCTGCCATATACAATCACCGTTTCCTTGTCTTCGTCGTACTTTGGCCAGCCCATGGTCTCAGTCAGGCCGTTCCACGGGTCGTTGCTGAATGCATACCACGCGCGCTGCATTATCTTTGTCAGCGCCTCCTGGTCCTCGACTGGCGGGATGCCGCTGACGTCGCCCGACGCGCCAAAGATCATGTGCAGGTCGGTGCCGTGGTACGCGCCGCTCGTCGGGTACAGCCGGGTGTTGTCCCAGTCGCCAAAGTACCGCCACACCCACGCCGGCACGCCATGCTTGCCGCGCATGTTGGCCTGGTACGCGATCGGGCAGGTGAAGGACTCGAGGTGGAAGCTGTCGACCTGCGCCTGCGTCGGCACCACGCCGTGGCTGTACGCGGGGATCCGGTAGTAGCCGGCCTCGTTGTCGTTGTTGCCGGAAAAGACGGGCACCCGCGCAAAGGCGCCGCGCTCGGTGCGGTTCACGTAGTCGCGGAAGACGATCTCGTCGTCGGGGACCGGGTAGAAGGGCGGCACCGAGCGCAGCGGGCTGCTGCTCTTGCCGGGCTTGATGGAGGCGGCGGCGGCCTCGACCTCGCGCCAGTCGGCGCGCTTCACGCACTCGTAGACGTGCTCCTTGCTGCTGCAGCCGAGCTTCTCGGCCACAGCCTTGAAGCTCGCGAGCGGGGTGCCCTCGGGCTGCACGGGGAAGCTGAACGCGTTGCCCGAGGTGGCGATGAGGCCGTTGACGAGGGGCTTCTCCGCGTAGGCGTACGTCCAGTAGTCGACGGCCACGCCGCCCGAGGACTGCCCGGAGATGGTGATCTTGTCCGGGTCGCCGCCAAAGGCGCGGATGTTGTCGTACAGCCACTCAACGGCGGCGCGCTGGTCGCGCAGGCCAGCGTTTTGCGGCTTGCCAGGGAACCCTGGGAAGCCAAAAATGTTTATGCGGTAGTTGACCGTCACAAAGATGGCATCTTGGGCCTCGGCGAAATACTTGGCATTGTAAAAGGGACTGTTTGTGTTTCCGATGGCAAATCCTGATAGTCTGTTAGCGCAATGAGCCCGATGGAAGAAGCTACAGCAAGCTTTGGCAAGCTAACACAAGCTACTCACGACCACCGTAGAAAAAGACGATGACAGGCTTCTTCGCCTGATACGATGCCGCCGTCGTCTTAGCCCATATGTTGAGCGTGAGACAGTCCTCGCTCTTGTTGGTGCCCGCCGCCGACGCAAAGTAGGACAGTATGCGAGGGGCCTGCGGCGTGAAACCAGGATAGTCGACGGGCGGCGAAGGTGTGAGCGGGCAGTCGTAGCCAAAGTGCGCCGCCTCGTACGGCCTGCCGCTCGAATTGAGCCTCTGCGGCGGCGCGAACCGCAGGTCGCCCACCGGAGGCTGCGCGTAGGGGATGCCCAGGTACTCGACGACGCGACCCGAGTTGCTCGCGGCGTGGCCAGTCACCGGCCCGTTCGTCGTCTCTACAGTGAGAAAGTCGCTCGGCCCAGGGACGGCGCAAGCGGGGGCGTCATCGCCGGCGGCGGCGACGGTGGCGACGAGCGCCAGGAATGACACCGCTACAAGTCTCATTGTGGGCGTAAGACGGGATTTTCGCTTTTCTGACAGGCTTGTCTCTCGGGCCAGAAACAGAGGCGCGAGACGTTGTGAACAGAAGGGTCGCAGAGGCAACCCAACCCGGAGCTCTAGACACCAAGCCTCTCCGTGTCCTGGGATATAACTTTTTAACAAGAAGTCGGCTCTAATGTGAGTCGAGGACGAGTTGCGAGGCCACACTGGTTGGGTAGCCACAATTCATTTCACGGTACACTTTTCTACATGCGTGTGCTGTCGCTGCAGATTGAGAAAAAGGAAAGAAAATCCTCAGCCACGTCCGGCCCTGACACCATACAGTTGGAGCTACACGGCGCCTTGCATTCAATTTGGGCCGCGACAGAATGACAGACGGTTAGTGGAGTTGCACCAGGCAGGAATATAAGGCCCCAAAAGGGACGAAAGTGTAAAGACTACGGAGTAGCGGGGGTTGAAAGGAAATTATCATTCTCAGTCCTCTGGTATAAGCCCAAGGGGCCATGGGCACAGCTGCGCTAGTAGGGGCGCATTTGGAGGATGCTGGGGCAGCCAGGCTGAGAATGAAGCCTTGCGGGCAATATTCCAGAAGAAGCAGTTCAGACGCCCCTCGGAGGAAAGCAGCCATTCTTGCGAGACATGGCGTTTTGCGTGCTCTCCACGTGGCGCCCTGTCGACGTTAAGCTGCCTGTTATGCACATGTGCCGAGCTTCTGGCCTCTGTAGTTGATTGGCGCAGAAATAATGAAGTCGCATCGAGTCCCTGATAATTATGCCGTCGCTGCATATTCATGCAAAGTCTCCGAAATGTTTGCCGCAATAACAGCATGTGCTCTAATTGTCTCAATTATATGCCCGCGGCGCAGACTCTCCGGTCATCCGGGCACACTCTCTCCTCGTTAGTCATTGGTGCTTCCCAGCATACGGGCCACCACCGAGACAAATATGCCGTCTTCTCCGTTACGGTGGGACGCTGGCGATGTGCCTGTTGCATGAAGAGACAAGAAGGAAACTTGGGATGACGGGGCGCTAAATTAGCCAGGCTAGCTGCGTCCGCCCTTGAGCTGGAGTTGGGCTCTAATATGTGTCGTGGGGTTCAGGGGTGGAAACGGAAGGTTCGCTCGTTCCAGACGAATGGGGGGAACGGCCAATCAGGAAGACGACGACGGCAAGACATGTTCTCTCGTCAGCGACCAGCCCAGTCTTCCATTTCTTGAACCCCCCCCAAGGGAACAAGGGAAGTCAGTCAAACCCTCCCATCTCAGAGGTCCAGCTCGCCCAGGTGGCGCACGCCACGGGGCAGAATTGAGAATGACCAGGGGCAAACCTCTTCTTCTCACCCCAAAATGAATACCAGCGCAGCTGGATGACTGGCCCGGTAGTTCCTCCACCCGGTGGCCCAGTGGGACGGTAGTGTCGCTGGATCTTGGCTTTGGTGAAGATGGCGCTCCTCCGTAATGGCGGCCACAGTGTTGCACTCTGCCCATTCGTGGAGGGGTGTCCTGCCAGTTTACAGTGTCTCTGGGCCAGAAAATCCATGCCGCTTTGAGTGTGGAGTGGTTTCTGCTCGTAAAGCAGACTAGTTAGCTTTTCGGTAGCTTGTCCGAGCCTGCGTGCTCTCACCGGCGTAAAGGTGGTGTCGTGAAAGTGGGCGCTGAGATCAAGTGTCTTGGGCGCAGAACATTCTTTTACTTCTTTTACTTGTTCCATCCCCCTCCCTTGTCGACTTTTTTTCTTTTCTCCTCTCAAAAAAAAAAAAGAGCAGAGAGTTTGGCAGCGAAAGGATGGATGCGAACGGAGGAGCGGTATACTGACGATATACGGCGAATTCTTTTTACCTGGACACCGAGATGAAGGCGCCTGCTGCTACTGGCAGCCAGCCCTGAGACATTCACGGTCCCCTCCAAAGCAATGACTGCTGCGCAAGGATGGCGCAGCAGTATGCCCAACGTATGATGGACGGGAACCGGGGCATGGGGTTTCCGACCGACAGCTACGACAATCATGGCTGGAAATTATACATTACTTCGCTGGTCATGATCATCACCGCTGGCATCTTTGTCATCTTGCGATGCTCGACACGGCTGTGGTTCTCCAAGTTTGGCTGGGACGACGCAGTAATTGTCATTTCTCTGGTGAGTGACCGTTACCATGCTGAGCTCCGCTACTGTTCTCTTGTAGTTACTAACCACATGCAGTGTTTCTCAATAGTTGTATCCGTTGCCATGCAGCTCGCCATTTCGCATGGCTATGGCATGCATAAGCGCGACTTGACAAAAGACGAACTGCACTCGGCGCTCAAACTCTTCTTCATCGCCCAGACTCCATACAAGGTCACCGTCTGTCTGAACAAGGTGGCCACTATTCTACTATATCTCCGGCTTTTTGCGTCTGGGAAATTCCGGATCGCCGCATATGCCACCATGGCCATCATCGTCGCTGGCAGCATCGGCTCAATATGCGCCACGATATTCCAGTGCGTGCCCGTAGCGGGTGCCTGGGACCATTCGAAACGAGTCAAGTGCATAAACACTGGCCAGTTTTGGGTTGCATATGCGGTCCTGAATATAGTTACCGACGTCATGGTGCTGGCTCTCCCGATACCAATGATACGGAAACTGAGCCTAGGGATGCGGGACAAAGCCATGCTCTACGGCCTGTTTCTGCTGGGCGGCTTGTAAGTCGACAACTGAAGCTTCGCAAGGACCTTGTGTCTAACATTCTCAGTGTTACCCTAACTTCAATATTAAGAACCACGTCTGTCGAAAATTCTCTCCAGAATAAAATGGACATTACTTATAATTTTATAACACGCGGCATCTGGACACTGGTCGAGGCGAACCTGGGCATCATCATTCCATGCCTGGTGATTCTGAAACAGCCGCTCGGCATTATGTTTCCAAGAATATTTGGCCCTACCAAATCACGATCTGCATTTAAACGGCGCGGAGGCGAGGTCGAGAAGGGATACAACCTCTCCGACTTCTCGACTGGGCGCCATGACGCCGGGCTGTGGCGCGGCTCGAACCTCGCGCAACAGAGCGTCTTCATCAGCGGGCCGGGATCACAGGCCGGCCGCCACAGCGACGAGCAGCACATATTCTTTGACATATCCAGGGACAGTGACAGCGAGCTGGACGGCAAGACGCCGGTGGTGCCACGAGGGATATCGAAAAAGGTTGAAGTTGTGCGAACGTCTGTTCACCAGGACCGCGACTATTACCACGCCGGCGGCTACAACGGTGTTGGAGGTGGCCCTGGGGCGTCCTTTTTAACGAAATGATGTCATGTACATAATACTTTTGACAGCAATATGAATACAGAAACTTAGAATTTTACCTGCTGCAATGCCACTACCTCAGAATATGGGAATGAGGCCTACAGTACTCAGCTTCTAAACCAAGCAATTGCACATCTTGAGCCTTCTCGATGAAGTCGGCACCTTGCTAATTATCCATAAATCGATCGTCATCCAGTGGCCCGGACCGAAGGCGGAAATAAGAACTTAGGTCCGACGGTGACACAATTGTTACCTCTGTGCAACTTGTATTAGCTGCTCTTTTTTTAAAAAAAAAAAAAATCTTCTTAATTCCAGCCGAGGCTGGCATTTGCTTCTTTGCAAGATTATAGTTCATTACTGCAGGTGATCTGCTGTGCTGATTAGTCGATACGCAAACCTCGGCCAGCGCTATCCGGCCGATTCTCCGCACTTGTTACATCCGTAGTAGATTGTGATTTATTAGCTCGGCAACAGCCCAGACAAGCCGCTGAGACTGCAAACTACAAACTACAAAAACAATAGAGACCACGCACGCGCTATACAATTGTGCCAGTTACATCACATCTAGTTACCCAAGTCGCTTGGCGTCCGCACATTCGCCTCTTACGCATACACAATGGGCAACAGCCAGAAATACGTGCTCATTACAGGGTAAGCCGCCCATCAGGACAGAATAGCAAACAAACAATGGCCCCGCGCTGATTGCCACGCTCGCGCAGATGTTCTCCCGGAGGCATTGGGCATGCAATTGCCCATGAGTTCCAGAACAAAGGTGAGTACGGCCGGAAGTCGCCAATCCGAGTCGCGTGTGCTGATGTCGGTCGCAGGTTACCATGTGATTGCCACCGCGCGACGGGCCGAGATCCTTGAGGAGCTGCGCAAGACGGGCATGAGCGTCGTCGCGCTGGACGTCTGCGATACCGCCAGCATCAGCAATTGCAAAGAGCAAGTTGCGCAGATTACTGGAGGAAAGCTCGATATTCTCGTAAACAACGCGTAAGAGCGGCCCCTCTCCCCAGCAGCGATGCCTGTGCTAACTGGACAATAGTGGTGTCAACCACACCATCCCGGCGACCGACATTGAGATTGAGGATGTCAAGAAGACCTTTGACGCCAACGTGTTTGGTGTCATGCTCATGTGCCAGGCCTTTGTCCCGCTTCTCATCCCCGCCCGCGGTCTCATTGTCAACATCTCGTCAGTATCGTCCATCGTACCCTACGTCTTCGCCTCCGTCTACAGTTCCACCAAGGCGGCCCTCAACGGCTACTCCCAGGCGCTGCGCCTGGAGCTCATACCCTTCAACGTCCGCGTCATGGTTGCCATGACGGGCACCGTCAAGTCCAACATCACCTCGCACTTTACGCGCCAGCTGCCGAGCAGCTCCATCTACAAGCCCGTCCAGGACATGTACGACGAGCGCATCAACTTCAGCCAGGAGCGCATGCCGATGCCCGCGGAGCAGTACGCCAAGAAGCTCGTCGCGGCGGCGACCCGCGGCGAGGGCTGGTTCGGCGGCCTGCTGGGCGGGACACCCAACATGTTCTGGGCCGGCGGGCTGGCCAACGCCGTCTGGATCGGGCAGGCCTTCTTCCCACGCAGGGCCATTGAGATTTTCACATATATTTTGTTCAAAATTTCAAAGATGAGTTTCAAAATTTCCGAGGCCAATGCGAAGAAGACCTGAGTGAGAGGCGCTAACTAGCGCGCCGCGTGTGGATGGTTACGGATATTCATTGTAAGCTGGAGTATGCGACAGGCTTGAAGAGCCATTTGGAATCAAACTGAAAATACATGTAATGTAAGCGTATAGTCCAAATAGCCTTGCTGAGTGCAGAGTAGTGGGTGCAAGTCGTGTAGCTGCCAACTTGCGCCGACACGATGAATTAGTTTGGACAGTTTTCCAGACAACAAGTGTTTGAAGTACTCCATATGAACTTGGCAATATTTTCCGTGAACCAAAATGGGATAGTAACTAGAAATTGTGTTGCTTTACAATTTTTTACGCTTTCTGCCTCTGGATGAGAGCCCACCTGCCTGCCTTCCGGTAGTCTAGGCAGAAAGGGAATCCACGGTTCTGTTGGATAATGCAAATTGGACTGGGGCTAGGAACGAGGCTTGCACTATTGAATGAACCAATTCAGTGACTCACGATGTACAGCCAAGGTCCGATAGGAGATGAAGGCAAGATCGATGACTCAATTGCTGCGATAGTTGCTGGCGTTATAAAAAAGAAGTCCATTTCAGATTACACAGCTGCCATTGCCAATCACAAACACTCATACGTCAGGCTTATATCGACGACAACCTACCTCCGTCGCCCAGTATGGCTTCCCCCAACGCCTCAGCAGGTGCCTATGATTTGATCCTACTCGCAGATGCGACTTCTTCTATGGGCACTTTTCTTGCGGGGTTGAACAAGGCACTCCCGGAAATCATCAGTCTAGCTTCTCTCACATCATGCTTCGAAAGAATAGGAGTCGCCGCGTATCGCGACATGGGCGACCCCCCCGTCACGCAGTGGTCTGGATGGTATTGCACGCCGTCGTGCCCTGATCGCCGCGAGGAGATCAGCCAGAAGAGCCTTCTGGAAATGGCTTCCAAGATTTCTCCGTACGGTGGAGAGGATGAACCCGAGGCGGCCAAGTCTGGTCTTGCCATGGTGTACAGCAAGATGCGCCCTGAAGCCACGACCGTCGTCATGCTTTACACAGATGCGGTGGCTCACTTCGCGATTCCCGGAGGTGACAACTACAAGAAAGAGCAGAAGGCTCTGAAAGCCGCAAAGCCCCGATTCGGGCCATCTGACAGCTCTTTTGCGGACTGGGCGCAGGCAGCATGGCTCATGAGGAACGGCCCACGGCGTGTCATAGTCTTTCCTCTGCTAGCACACTATCAGCACTCAGAATTCTCGTCGTACACTTTTCTCGCCACGGTTACTGGCGGCACCGCCTTCTCTCTAAAGTCTGTATCTGCGTCGACCATCTCGCAACTCACAGTTGGGGTGCTCCTGGCATGGATGCGACTTGGAAAGACGGTCAAAAGCAACGGCAACGCCCTTGCCCTGGCACACCAATACAGAAAAACCACCGGCATCCGGCGTGCCACCACCGAAGATGCGTCATATATAAGCAACTTTATTGTTTTTGGCTGTAACCCGCCCAGGAGCAGCCCTGCACTCAAGAACTCTTCCAAAGTCCACGTTACTATATTCTCACTGGCTGATGTTGTCAAGTCGCGCGGGCCCAAGCCGTCTTCCCTCGCGGACGCCTATAACCGAGATATGCAATACAGGGAAATGGCCGTTGCGCAGTTGAAAAGGATAATCGAGCACGACGTGTCCCTCATATCTCTGAACCCCGTATTCAGCAGTCTGTGGCGTGCCGTCTGCGCGGATCGAAAGAACCAGAGCCGCAACGAGCTCGTCGACCTTTTCGGGCAGAAGGTCAACTGCCTGTCAGACGTTGAGCAAAAGACCCGCATGCGCGAATGGCTAGAAGGCTCCATCAACCACGAGACTGAAATCAACGACATTTTGTCTGGTGTGCCAAACAATTGGCGTTTCCCGCAGGTGTATCTGGACCCGACCGAGCTATTCATCGAGAGCCACCAAGATGATTCCGAGGAACCTCCCATTTTCAAGTTCACTCGGCCTGAGCTTTTGGAAATTGGGCGCTCCTGTGATTATAAGATCCTCCATCGACTCGGCAAAGCCCTGACGCGTCTGCGCTACGCCAGTTCGCCGGAAGATGTCCCTGCACATATCCAAGAGGCAGATTATGAGCAGGTACCCCGAGTGCCTATGGCTCTGACCGAACCTCTTTTTGGAGGGACTTTCTGGCAGGTACTGCTGCATCTCATTGTGCCGGGCACAATGCTTTCTAAACGAGCTGCTGCACTCCTGGCGGCTTTGGCCATGCGGATGGGGATTGCCCCGTTGCGGGAAGCGGCTGATGCAGAGCTTCTCACCAAGCGAGATCGTTGGAATACTCTTGATATTCCGGAAAACTGGTCTATGGGCTGTTTGACGCTGCTATTGCAGGCCGATGAAGACTTTGAGCGGCGGGTTGCAGAAGGGACAGCGCAGCGCCGTGACCCAAGCACCCGAGTTTTGAAAGAGAGTGACCGCGACGTATTCAAGACCCTAGTCGACTACAAGATGCTGGAGTTGAATCTGGGCACGACGCTGCAGGCAAAGGTGGCATGGCAACCGTACAAGGAAAAGGCAGTGGTGGGCCCTGTCGTACTTTGCGAAGGATGCAGGCTTCCACGATCAGTATCTATTATGGCAAAAAGCTTCCAATGTGGGATATGCACTGCAATTCGCAAAGAGAATCTCGCAAAAGGGCCAGTTCAGCCAGCGACAAAGGAGGACGCGCGCATGTTCACCAACGTAACGGCTGACAGTAACGAACTTACAAAGATTTACTGGACCGAGTGTCGAGTCAAAGAGTGCCGTGGTCAATATGCTATATACAACACGGATCGGCTAACCGGTAAGTCGAAGTGTCACTATTGCCGGCAAAAGAATGGGCGAAAGGCACCACTAGTAGAGTGTCGTCGATGCCGGAGCCGGATTATCTGGCCCGAAGAATACCGCCCTGCCGACCTTGATCTAGAAACGTACAACTGTGCTGCTTGTCACAGCGGCCATACAACAATCGTGGATTGTGACGTAACGCCGAAGCAGATCCGCGCCGAAAATGGCTCAGAATGGCTCATTCATAATCAAGATTCAATTCTTGCCACTCTCTTTGACGGGAAGAGCGTGTTTGCACTGGCCTCAGATTACAGTAACAACATGGAGATGCTGTATGAAAAGCTGTCCATACTTCCGAAGCGCGATGAACTGCAGTTGGAGGTCAACAAGCGCCAGATTCACAACGCTACCGAAATGCAAGACTTGTTGCGTGGTTGGGTAATGTCACGACGAGTGGAGTCTGGATCCTGTGGACTCTGCTTCTCGGATGTGAAAAAGATACAGCTGATGCCTGCTTGCGGCCGTCAGGGTTGCCACCAGCTGATTTGCAACGACTGCCGTCAAGGCTGGTACGGCATGAACAGACCCGGCTGTCTCATCAACACGGCAGCGCTATGCTGTCCATTCTGTAGGCGGCTGCCTTCGCAGAAGGCCGTACGCCCTTTCCCTATTGCCAGCCTGGCTGGTCTCCAGCGCGTTTTGAAGGAAGGCGGTTCGTGGATTCATGCCTGGTGCAGGCGCTGCGATACAGGTCAGCAGTATGTTGAGAGGGTTTGCGCTGCAGGTGCTCCACGGGATATCAAGAACTGGCACTGTGGTCCATGTGAATTGTTGTCACTTGCTCGAGATTCGTCTGCCAAGCCGTGTCCCGGATGCCGCATCTTTACGGAAAAGGATGGCGGATGCAACCATATGAGTTGCCCATGCGGGACGCATTGGTGCTACGTATGCGGAAAGAAACAAAATGTGCGGGACATTTATAACCACATATATGAGAAGCATGACGGAATCGCTTGGAATGATTACTTGGAGGAACATGAATGAAGTGGTGATTGACGGCGCGTAACTAGCACATAGCATTTACCGAGATGTATCGGAGTATCTAAATCATCGATTCGCACGCTATTGGTTGGTCTATATGCATTAATAAAATGAGGCGAAAATCACAGATATATGGCTTCTTTCATGTTGTAACTGATGACATGAAGTGACCGGGATTTGTTTATGCGTTCTCAGCGCTCTCACCAAGGCGCATTCCATTTTTGCTGTCGACAACGGCCTCTGAGGAGCGGACATTTCGGGTCACCCAGCCATACGCGAGGAAGATGAGGGTTGCAATGAGTTCCGGAACCAGGACAAGAACCACGCGCACAGCGACAGTTCCCGTGGCGGGGCTGAGCGATGGCTTCTGAGAGATAAAGGCGGCGAGCGTATACAGGACGCGGATGCCGATGAAGACGGAGGCGGCAAGGACGGCAATGAGCAGCTGATTTTACAGAGTCAGACTCTAGTGGACAAATTAGCGAGAGGCATATGCGTACCTGGCGGCCGGCGCGCGACGAGACCATGTTCTCCGTCTTGCTGCGGCGGAACCACGCCTGCACCGCCCAGCCGATCATGACGGCCCAGCCGACGGCGAGGAGAGCGATGCCGACTTTGACCTTCTTCAGATCGCTAGACTCGGGAGACGAGCTCTGCAGGGCAGAGGCACCGACAGCGAGGATGGCGGTGGCGGCGGCGATCATGAAGTGGAAGGCGGCGACTAGAACCCACTCAAGTTTCGGCTGGCCGGCGCGTCGGAGGGCATTCCTGTGTAGAAAGAACTGTTAACGACTTTTGAGCGACTGAATTATAAACGCATCGCAACCTCAATAGAAGATGGCTAGCTAAATGGCCTGAAAACTTACGATTCGTGAAGGATGCCAGACGCGGCCAACAGCAGAGGCGACAAGCCGACGTTGGCAATGATGCTCGCAGAGTCGCTTTTGCTTAGCGCGAGCGCGCGGCCGAGAATTCGAAGCAGACAAAAGGCGGTAAAGTAGAACCATCCTAGAAATCCTGTTTTGCCGTGTTTGACAAGGAGAAATAGTACCGGGAGAACCATGACAGCGTAGATGGCCATCTGTGCTGTGGTGACGGAACTCATGGTGGCGGTTTCTTTTCGATTCCTTTCTTGTTTTTTCAGTATAATGCCGCCTGAATACTGTATAAGAGTATTTGAAGAAGTGAAACTGTTGGAAAGATATTAAAGACCAAATGAATAAATTTTGTCGCAGCTTAAACAGCTCCTCTGGTACTTATACTCCGGCCATGTAAGCTCTAGCGATGATCGCCTTCTTCTCAGCCCTTTAAAAGTGGAGCTAAACGATACCGAGAGCGAGCGCGATAGCGATTCGAGTCAGGGCAGTGTCGGGAATAAGCTGCGCTAGCAGAGTGCTTACATGGAATTGGCCGCAGAGCTTGGATTTTTGGATAAAATTCTACGTAATTTTCAACGAGTCTTCGGGACTTTGTCTGAAAGGGTCCCATTGCGGCTGTATCAGAAGCTTTGATGCGAGGTGTCGGCAGATCGGTCTATGCAGCATACGACTGCCTCACCACGCTGAGCGGCCACGCCAGCTCATGCTGATGCTGTGGCGCAATGAACTCGGCGAGCGCAATGATTTCCTTTTTCGGGGTATCGCGTATCCAAGGCGACGATTCGCAAAACACCGCGACGGCGAAGAAGTGCGCCAGAATCACCAGCGCCCGCGGCTCGTGTTGGTCGAGTAGCTCGACGAAGCGCTGCGGGAAGAGCACGGGGTACACGACGAGTCGGCGCGTGAGGCTATACATACGCTCGCCGGCCTCCATTGCGTTGCGTATCGCACCAATATAGCTGACTACCTCGACACAGGCGTTGTCATCTTCATCCGAGTCGCCCGGCCGCCTTACGAGAAGCTCCGGAAACGCATTGCGGTTCGCCTCACACATGATGGTCGTCCGCTCCACAAATGGACCCGATGTTTCGACAATCTTGTTGATGTTGGCCTCTGGCTTGTCCCGGAGGAGCTGCAGAGTCACGCGGAACACCTGTGAGACTCCCTTGCACAGCTGAAGCCACTGGACAGGCGGCGTATAGTCGCTGAGGTCGCGGTCGCGCAGGCTAGCAAACGCATCCAGTGACAGGATAACCGATGTGAAGCTCGCGGCATCGGCGGTGGTCGGGGACACGGTGCTGACAACGGTGCGATACTCCTGTACGGCTGCTTCTAGGTACTGCGCGTGCAGGACCTGGATCCTCTCCAATGGCGCAAGCTCTTGGTTATCAGTGCAGAGCATGTGCCGCAGGGAGAGGGCCATAATGGCGTTGAGCAGTGCTTCATAACCGATTGCCAGCCTGGGGACGACGGTGTTCCATATATCTCGAATTTCTTCATAATATGTGCCTGGTAGCGCTGAGCACACTTTGAATGAAAAATAGTTCTGCAGCTGCAGCTCCAGAAGACGTCGCTCTTTTGTCTCGGAGCTTGGTTGCGCCAGTGGTGAGTCCGGGCCAGTAGATGGCATAGGTGAGTGTTCGGAGTGAGGGCTCTGCTTTGTTATAGTGTCCTTCTCTGCAGTCTGGGTCGGTCGATCATAGATGCATTCTTGATTATGAGTCTTGCATTTACCCTGTGCTTGTTATATAAGTATGCAGGTGAATGAGCAGCAGATTGATTGCGGTGACTTACGCATATCGGGCGCGCTTCATCGCACTGAGGCCTATTAGCTGCAGGCAGAGACGGTACAGGGACTGTAGGCTAACCTTGACGCGCCGTTGCCGGCACAACTGGCAGCCTGTTCTGGATTTTCGGTGATATAATCTAGGAGGCATCGTCCGCTGCTGCACTACGCCAAGCAAACGGCCTCAGTGACGCTGGAAGGCCAAGCCCGGGTTCCTCGAGGGGCAGCGATTCGGCCGGCACACGTCCCTCAATTGGATACGAGTAGTTATCACGGAGATCGTCGCAAGGTACATGCGGTTATCGTCATCTGATACATGGCGGCATTGTGTCTACTGCGATTTTCTTCACCACAAGCGCAGCGTCGCGAAAGCGCTGACCAGCACGTGACGAGATGGATGAGGCTCAGCGCAAGGCATTTTCCTCAGCAAAATTCCCAGCCGGCAAACTCAATCATGATCTCTGTGTTTCAGCGCAGCATTACGTGACAAACTAGTACTTCCCAGAGGTGATTTCATGCCAAGCAATTTGATCTCGAAAAATGACGACAAATAGAGCGGCACAGCCTGTTTGGCCGCCTTGCTGCCAGACAAGGCTATGCTCGTACATAACCGCCTTGGGAGGCCGCACTAACAACGACTAAAATTACTGGAACCGCCCGGCGACAGTGAAGAAAACAACATGGCCGATATTGATGGGTCCGCATTCGGCTTTATAGTGACGTGCCATTGGGCCGCTTCAGAGACAAGGGCCCGGAAAAATGGCCCTTGTTGCTGTGCCTCATCACGGCGTTCGGGCAGCCGGGACACTGGAGAATCCCGGTTGGGCTCTCATTCAGTGAATGTTTGCTCGACAGGCGTCACTGATTATGGTATTCCCTTATGCTATTCGTTCGCCCCAAGGACCGAGGCTCAGATGCAGCAAGCAACCCACCGGCACAGCCCGCAAAGGTACGTGGACACCCGGCTCCGACGCTTCCGATCTAATAGCGCTGACAGGTTCTGGAAAGCCGCTGTCGCTCAGGCAGTTTCAAAGACCCTCTCATGCATGCATAGTCAAGTCCCCTGACTACTGCGAGCGCACCTGTAATACGGCGCCCACAGAGTCCGAGACATGCGCAACTCCTGCCCAAATCGCGACGCGAGCTGCTTCACGTCGCGAGCATGAGAACTGGACAAGAACTGGACGCGGCAGCGGTGCCAATGTATGATGTATGCCTCCCCGCCATACCCAATCTTCTGCTCTACAGCCGATTAACTAGTGAGCAAGGAGTCCGCGCAGCCCCGGACTCCTCGGGTCACTTCTGACGGACTCGCAAAGTTTGACTGCGAGAGTGGCGCGCCAAGACGGCACGACTAGCCGCTTACGGTCATTTTCATGCTGTTTGAGATGAAGACGAGAGGCGCCTTTGCGGAAAAATGTGACCCCCCCATCGGCCGCAGTTATCCTCGCCCCGTCACTTGTCACTACAGCGGCCGGCTGAGCCCCATTCGGCTGGCTTTCCGGAAGGCGGTGGAAAGTCCAATGTCGCAAAATGTCCATCTTTTGGTATGCCCAGCCCAGTTTATGGAGAGTTATGGGGGCCAGCCGGGCTTCGCACTATTGGTGCACCGCCGCCCTGTGGAATGCAAGAGGCGATATAATAACTGTGCCGTCCCCGTCGCTTCTTTTTGTAGCTTGTGGCTTAATCGTAAACACCAGTGGTGGATCGTAACTGACGTACTGTTGAACCATCATTCTACCATGCGCCAGCCACAGCTATTGGCTGCCTCGGCAGTCTGGGCTCTATCGAGCACCTCACTTGCTGCGGTCGCTGATCCCAACGCTCGAGGTAAATAAGAAATTGATGCTAAAATTGCCCGTTACTTATTATTTTAAAGCTCTGCGAACCGAGGAGCTGTCCCAGACAGACATTGATTTCATAAATCGTCGAGCCACTCCGCAGGCACCCGATGGCTATGCGCCGTCCAATGTCACTTGTCCCAGCCAACGACCCTCGGTGCGTGACGGCGCCAACTCGACTCTGAGCCCGGAAGAGAAGGAGTGGCTTCCCATGCGCCGCAATGAAACTATTTCTCACATCCAAGACTTTCTCAAGCGCAATGCGATTCCCGATTTCGACAGCCAAAAGTACCTGCAAAATGTTGACTCCAGCTCCAAAGCGCTACCAAACATTGGCATTGCCGTCTCTGGCGGCGGTTATCGCGCCATGCTCAACGGCGCGGGTGTCCTCAAGGCGTTTGACAGTCGCTCAGCGGGTAGCACCGACAAGGGAAATCTGGGAGGTATTCTTCAGAGTGCTACCTATCTCTCTGGCCTGTCCGGAGGCGGATGGCTGGTGGGCAGCCTGTACACAAACAACTTCACTTCTGTTGAAGAAGCCCAGAACTCGAAGAGGATCTGGCAACTCGGCGATTCAATCCTGGAAGGTTGGTAAACTAGCGCACTTCTATTCTCAGCATAGACACTGACAGCGACAACCGCAGGCCCGAAGGATATGGGCATAGTAGAGTACTATGGCGTCATTCTTGAGGAGCTATCCAAGAAGCACGATGCTGGCTTCAACCGTTCTATCACAGACATCTGGGGCCGTATGCTATCGTTCCAGCTTGTAGACGCTAAAAACGGCGGCCCTGGATATACATTCTCATCTATTGCCGATGACACTGAGTTTGCAACTGGCAAAGCACCACTGCCCATCCTCGTTGCCGACAGCAGAGCTCCCGGCGAGAAGAATACCACCATCGAATCCATTCTCTTCGAGTTTACTCCTTGGGAGCTTGGCTCAACGGACCCCGGCATGACTGGCTTCGCTCCACTGAAATACGTTGGCTCAAAGTTCGACAAGGGCAAGTTGGCAGATGACGCCGCGTGTGTCAGCGGGTTCGACAACGTTGGCTACGTTATGGGTACCTCCAGCAGCCTATTCAATCAGATTATCCTCCGTCTGAAGAGCGACCCTGCCAAGTACACGCCCAAGGAAATCCCGAAAGCTGTAATGTCTCTGATTTCAAGCTTCCTTACCGATCTCGGCGATCGGAGCGACGATGTCGCCGACTGGACCCCTAACCCTTTCAAGAACTGGAAATCGGGCAAGAACTATGTTGCCGATGACGACCGCCTGACACTGGTAGACGGAGGTGAAGATGGCCAAAATATCCCATACCACCCACACACCGTCGATGAACGAAAGGTCGATGTTATCTTCTCTGTCGACTCGAGTGCCGATAGCAGCGGCTGGCCTAGTGGTGTTTCGGCATACAAGACGTACCAGCGCTCTTCCCACAGCAATGAGTCAGCTGGCACGTCGTTTCCTCCTGTCCCGAACGTCAACACCTTCTTCAACCTTGGACTTAACACGCGCCCGACCTTCTTTGGCTGCGACACCAGCAACTACACCGACTCGGTGGCTCCACCTCTGGTCGTTTACCTCCCCAATTACCCATACGTCTTCAATTCGAATATTTCGACATTTACGCTGGCCCTGAACGATAGCGCGAGAGATGCCATGATCTCCAATGGCTGGGCTGTGGCGACGCAGATGAACAGCACGCGCGACTCTGACTGGCCGACGTGTGTCAGCTGCGCCATGCTATCCCGCAGCTTTGACCGCACCAAGACCACGGTCCCGGAGGCGTGCAAGAAGTGTTTCAGCAAGTACTGCTGGAATGGCACTGTTGACGACAGCAAGCCAAAGGTGGCGTACGACCCTCAGATGTTTGGCAATACCTCAATCAATGTCACATCATCAAAGGATAGTGCTGCCGCTCGAAGTGTGTCCAGCTCAGGCACACTGCTACCTGTCGCGATCGCACTTGGTGCCTTGTTTCTTTTCTAGTTTCTCGCTAATTCCCACTTTTACGAACATACTGGCCATTTCATGGCATCCTGTATAAATTCTATATTTCTATTAGTCGTAATATTTTGGTTTAAATTATAATAACTCCGCAAAAGAGTTTAGTGAAGAGTGCGTCCTGAGTACAGGCTATTTGCATGGATTTATAGTCTGGATGTAGCGGCCATGCTCGTCGCTAACTGCAGAGTCCTTCCAATGAGAATGAGCAGAGGGCGGCGTTCTCATCGCCCGCCGTCACGCGTAGCAAATAGAGAGCCCTGGCGTAAATGTAGTTCATTTCCCAGTTGGGCGAAACTGCTGTTTACAGACGCATGATTGGTTTTCACACGGGCTGTGATTGTGCTGCGATTGCAAAGAGACCTAATAATAGAAGCCTGGCGTGTCAGGTTCAAAAGCAGGGGTGTTTGATGACTAAGGTAGGCTGTGTGCCTCGTTACCTGGAATTCTTGAGACACGGGACAAACCTTGACTTCTGTTCTTCTTTAATAATTTCTTCTCATATATATCATTGAAAATTCATCTTTTTTTCATCAATTTTCCCCTTTCAGAGATCCATAGCAGCCATTGGACTGCTGCATCACATCTTGACACGATGCCTCGACGGTCGAGATACGATGACGATGAGGAGCGTCTCCCTGAAGGCATGACACGCGTTGGCTACGATGCCGACACAGAAGTATACACTTACCAGGACGCCGACGGATCGTACTGGGAGAGCGCTCCGGGCTCCCGATACGGTCAGTTGACGCGTGTAGGCCACGAAATGGCCGGCGAGGATGACACACAGCCATTCTTGCCTGGTGGTACAAATGCTGGCCCTCCAGTATCATGGAGACATGAACTCATGCCGCTGCTGAACTTTGGGGTCATCATTGGTGTTGCCTTGCTGCTCCTCTTTTGGTACCTCCATACAGCCGCGGGAGACGGCGGCGCCGTGGTAAAGGACTGCCCCGAGGGCACGAGTCCATACACGATCCACAAGGGTGATACGTGTTGGGCCATTGGCAATGACCATGGATCGAGTGTCGATGACATTCTGAAGCTCAACCCGAGCCTAAACTGCGATAAGCTCGCAGTTGGGTCTCAAATTTGCGTGGCCGTCGAAAGATGAAGATGCAACGCCGTGGCTTCTAGTTTAGCCTAGCATCACGCATCCGCAGCGCGAGCGATCCCGGATACAGTCCAACCAAACCCCAACCAGGATGAACAAATCGAACTACCTACAAAATGGCATGTCCTATCGATACCGATTGTTTATAATACTTCACCGCCCAGAGATAGCTCCCGAGTCAGCCATCTCTAGCTCTTCGAGCTTTGCAGCTCCCAGCAAAAGGCGGGTCAGGCTCAGGCTTGGGCCGGCCCAAGCAGGCACAGCGGGCCAGTGCAGCAACAATCCTGCAGAGGTACTCTGCCAGCCAATCGCCACGACGAGGTACATCAGGCACTCTACCCACGGCCAAGCAGTCCGCCTGTGGGCCTGACCGCAAGAGACGCGCCGCCTCTTCCTACCAGGCCGGCGGGGCAAATTGTGACCCCTCCTCTAATTTTTTTTCCCTGGCGACCCTGGCTCGTCGAGGAAATTTTTTTTCTCTTTCCTTCACACAACTTCTTCCTCTTTTCAAAAACTCTTTTTTTTCTCTCGTAGTGGCCCTCGCCGGAGAATAAAAGAGTGAAGATGGACAAGGACAAGCTTGTCCAGTTGCTGCAAGCCAGCCAAGTTCGTAAGTATTTCTGCCCGCTGCCAGCGTTTGCTCGATCATCACCAAAAATCGTCGCTAACAGATTTTTACTTCAGCCGACACGGAAAAGGTCAAGGCTGTCACGGCCGAGCTTCAGAAGAACTACTACTCCAAGCCCGAGTCCCTTCTGCTCCTCGTCGAGATTGCCCTCACCCATGGCGATACTTCGATCCGACAGCTCGCCTCTGTCCAGGCGGCCCGCGTCGCACCCAAGCACTGGGACCATGTGCCCGACGACAAGAAGTCCATGTGCCGCACCCACCTTCTTGAAGGCTCCCTGAAGGAGACTTCGGCTGCCAACCGTCACTCGTTGGCCCGTCTCATCGCCGACCTTGTCACTCTTGACATGGAGAACAAGCAGGGCGAGGAGTTCCTCCAGCAGATCATTCCCCTCAACAACAACGACAATGTCGTTGCCCGTGAGGTCGGCTCGTTTCTCGTCTACGCCATGCTCGAGAACGATCCCATCCACTTCAGTGACCACACCCCTCAGCTTCTCCAGTTGTTCCGCTCTCGCATCGAGGACCCGGAGAGCAAGGAGGTCCGCATCAACATTGTCCGTGCTGTCGGCGCCATCCTCGGCAACATCATTCCCGAGGAGGACCCTGAGGCTGTCCAGGCTATTGCCAGCTTCCTCCCCAGCATGGTCAACATCCTCAAGGCCACTGTCGAGGCTGAGGACGAGGAGAACTACAAGGTAGTCTTTGAGGTCTTCCACAACTTCATCGCTTTCGACTCTGCCCTCTTCGGCTCTCACTTCCAGGAGCTGCTTCAGTTCATGATGGACCTCGCTGGCAACAAGCAGGCCGAGGAAGACGCTCGTTCGCAGGCCATTGCTTTCCTTATCCAGTGCGTTCACTTCCGCCCTCGCAAGCTGCAGGCCATGAACGATGTTCCTTCTAGAATGATGGTCGGTGCCATGCACATTGTTGCTGAGCTCGACGATGATGATGAGGACGAGGACATGTCACCTGCCAGATCCGCCATCGGTCTCGTTGATGAGCTTGCCACTGCTCTTCCTCCTCGCCAGGTTATTGTTCCCCTTCTGGAGCAGTTTCCGACTTTCGCTGCCAGCCAGGACCCCAGCTACAGAATGTCTGCCATGCTCTCGCTTGGTAACGCCGCTGCTGGTGCCCCCGACTTCATCTCCACTCAGCTTGAGCCTCTCCTGCCCACCATCGTCAACCTGTTGGTAGACAACGAGCTCAAGGTCCGCCACGCCTCCCTCGTCGGTCTCATCCACCTCTCCGAGGAGATGGTTGACGAGATGGCCTCGCACCACGAGCAGATCCTCTCCGCCGTTCTGAAGAACCTCGAGGCTGCCTCCCAGGCTGGTAACGACAAGAAGAACGTCGCCATCATCCGCTGTGCCTGTGGTGCTCTCGACACCTTCGGTGACGGTATTGAGAACAAGGTCATGGCCCAGTACGGCCCCAACCTGATTGCCCCCATGGTCAAGCTGCTCGACCACGACGACTATGGCGTTCGTGCCGGCGCTGCCTCTGCTCTTGGTGCCATTTCGTCTTCCATGGAGGCCGACTTCAAGCCCTACTTCGAGGAGGTCATGAAGGCTCTTGGCAAGTTTGTCATGATCAAGGACAGCGAGGAAGAGATGAACCTCCGCTCCGCCACCTGCGACAGCTTGGGCCGCATTGCCACTGCTGTTGGATCCGAGGCGTTCCAACCCTATGTCATGGATCTCATGAAGGCCAGCGAAGAGGCCCTCCACCTCGACAACCCCAGACTGAAGGAGACCAGCTTCATTCTCTGGTCTAGCCTCTCCAAGGTTTACCAGGAGCAGTTCGGCCACTTCCTTGACGGTGTCTTCAACGGCCTGTTCTCCTCTCTCGATCTTGAGGAGGAGGAGATTGACCTCCCTGGTGTTGATGCCAGCCAGCTCGGTGACGGCTCCATCGTTATCGGTGGCAAGAAGATCAAGGTCAAGACTGACTCTAGCGAGGATGACGTCGCCATTGCCACCGGCGGTGCCGACGAGGACGAGTGGGCTGACCTTGAAGATCTTGAGGGTTTCGGTGGTGTCACCGCTGTTGCCCTTGAGCAGGAGATTGCTCTTGATGTTCTCGGTGATGTCGTTGCCAACTCTTGCAACAGCAGCAATCTTGAGACATATACCGAGAAGACGATCGAGAAGATCACTCCTTTCGCTGAACACACATACGAGGGCTGCCGCAAGTCCGCCATCTCCACACTCTGGAGAATTTACACCCGTGTATTCCAGGTTTGGGCGACGAATGCCGGCATCAAGTGGGAGCCCGGCATGCCTCCCAAGCACTCCCCCCCTGCCTCCATTGTCAGCATTGGACAGGCTCTTCAGCAGGCTACCAACAACCTCTGGGCCGAAGATAGCGAACGGTACGTAAATTTTCCCTTGAAGTTTGATTTTTCTTTGCATGATGAAATACCTTGCGTTATACCCAGCTCACTCAGACGCAAAATGCGGTTGCTGAGAACACGCCTTATCTACTCCTGATATGCAAATCTTGTCCATTTTATGTTTATTAGCATCTACGTCGGTGACCACTGCTAACCCAGATGGATTTTTAGAAGCGTCATCACTGATATCAACCGCAATGTCGCCGCTGTTCTCAAGGCCTGCGGTCCTGCTGTTCTGGCTTCCAACAACGAGATGCTTCAGGAGATCATTTCCGTCATTACTCTCATAATCACCTGCTCGCACCCCTGCCAGCAGGATCTCGGCGACGAGGAAGGTGAGCAGGAAATTGACGCCGGCTCGTCTGAATACGACTGGCTTGTCGTTGACACTGCCCTCGACGTTGTCATCGGTCTTGCTACCGCCCTCGGCCCTTCCTTTGCCGAGCTCTGGAAGATCTTCGAGAAGCCTGTTCTCAAGCTCGCTAGCTCTACTGAGGACCTTCACCGCTCCACTGCCGTTGGCACCATCGCTGAGGTTCTGAAGCACGCTGGCGAAGCCATGACCCCGTTCACTGAGTCCCTCGGTCAGGCTCTTGGCCGTCGTCTGACAGACCCCGACCCGCTGGCCAAGTCCAACGCTGCGTACGCCATGGGTCTTCTCGTCCTCACCTCGGCCGACACTGCCAAGACTTTCCCTCTCTACCCCCAGATCTGGGAGAAGCTTGAGCCTCTCATCGCCGTCCGTGAGATGCGCCTCACCGACAACGTTGCCGGCGCTCTTTGCCGCATGATGATGAAGAACCCTGACCCTGGCTTCGTCAGCCAGGCTCTCCCGGCCGTTGTCAACGTTCTGCCCCTCGAGGAGGACTACGAGGAGAACGAGCCTATCTACAAATGCATCTACACGCTGTACGACCAGTCTAACCAGACTGTCCAGCAGCTCACCCCTCAGCTTCTTGGCATCTTCGAGAAGGTCATGTCGCCTCCCGAGGAGCAGCTCGAGCAGAGCAGCCGCGAGATTTTGCAGCGTGCAGTCGGCGTCCTCTACAAGGGCCAGCCCGACCTCCTCGCTCAGCACCCCGGCCTGCTGAAGCTCGCTGGCCTTCAATAAGCTGGCAACGAATATAAGTTGAAAAATACAAAATGGAAAAAGGGAAAAGAAATGTGGCAACACTATTGGACATGGATTTAAAGAATATATATAGCATTAGGGACTGGTTTTCGATGATTTGGACCACGAAGCGATGATTGCAAAATGCATTTGATGAGCTTGGGGATTAAAAGAGTATACCTTGCGAACGAGAATAATGGAGCGATGATGATTAGCCTGAATCAGGCTCGAGAACTGATTTGATATTCAACATAGCATTTTTGATGAACTTGGTGACTTGCGCGTGATTTACTGAAGGATTTGATGAAATAACTATGCAGTAATCTGTTGCTATTCGACTTGGAAACGCAAAATATTAAGTACATTTGACGCCAAAATAATGCAGAAAAAGCAGGGCATGTGCTGATGAGGCGACTGGGGAATCACCGCATAAAAGCCAAAAGCTACAACTAACTGTACAGGTAGTAGGTACACGTATTGATTGGGGTCCACTCAGATGACTCGTCCACAGAGCAGAAAGTCTGCCTTCTACCAGATGCGCTTGTTCACCATGTCGTAGCGAAACACGCCGTTGTAGTCGGGTTCCTGCTGCTGCTTCTTCTCCTCGCCGGACCGGCGGCCGCCGGGGCCCTTGCCGCCCTTGAGCCCCTCGGTCTTGTCGGCGTGTATCCAGCGCTGCCTGTCGTCCGTGACCTCGACGTCGCCGCGGCCACCGACGCGCCTGCCCTTTGCGTCGTACGAGTCGCGCTCGGCCTTGCCCACCGCGACGAGCTGCTCCTTGTGCTTCATGCGGGCGTAGCGGCTGCGGGCGTACTTGAGCAGCGCCATGCCGAGGAGGAGCTTGAGGATGAGGAGGACGAGGAAGGCGATGAAGAAGACGACGACCATGGTGAGGGCGGCGATGCAGTCGTCCGACGTCCAGGCGTACCAGGGGCGGGCGTTGAGGGGCGAGCCGTAGGGGTAGCCGTAGGTGGCGCGGCCGAGGGAGTCGCGGAGCAGCGCGTCGAAGCGGTTGAGCGCGGCCATCATGGCGGGCGAGGAGGGCCGGGCCGACTCCTCGGCGAGGGAGGTGGCGGTGGGCTGCGGGATGGGCATGGGGAGGTAGGTGGCGAGGAACATGTGGTAGGTCTGGATGGAGGCGCGGATGAAGAGGCACGAGAGCGGGATGACGGCGAGGCCGAGACGGCGTGTGAGCGATGGGCTGGTAAAGGCCTGCAGAGTGTTAGATTGTGTGTGCGGCTGGAGAAGTAGGTGACAAAAAGGGTCGGCTTACATGGGTGTAGTAGTCCTTGCACAGGATGTCCAGCGTGCGCGAGTAGAAGTGCGGCTTGATGTTGTTGAACTTGGTAACGTAGGCGTGCTTGATGGTGTCGACGAGCATCTCGCTGCCCACGACAATCAGGAACGGCGACAGCACCTCGCCGGGCCACAGCCACGACGGCAACGCCGTGAAGCTGTGCGGTAGAATCGACGGGTGGTGCAGCGGCACGCCGCTCCCGCCGTCCGGATCCGTCTCGCCGACGCCGGCGCCGGGCACCGAGAAGCCGCCGACCTCGACGATGTTGCGCATGGCGATGATGAGCAGCATGATCCAGAGTTGGAAGCGCTCGACAATGTCGGCGCAGGTGAGCTGGAAGAGGTTGTCCTTCTCGAAGCGCTTGAAGACGGTGCTCTTTATCTCGACGAACTGGTTCGAGAGCAGCAGCGTCAGCAGCGCGTTGGAGTACGAGTTGACGGCGACGTTGAGCGTGATGACTTGGTAGTAGAGCGCGATGGAGTGCAGGCAGTTGTAAGCCAGCGCGAGGAGGAACATGCCGGCGGGGAGCAGGATCTTGGACCGGCCCGAGGCGTTGCGCGAGAGCGTCTCGGAGCTGAAGAGGCACTCGAGGATGTCCTGGCCGATGGCGGAGAGCAGGCGGTCGCCGACCTCGAGGATGTTGAAGATGACGTAGAGCTTGATGGCAGACTGCGCGCGGATGAAGTGATACATGCGGCTGGCGTCGAGCGTCATGAGCGCAAAGGAGCTGCAGAGGATAACAGCGCCCTGCAGCAGGTCCGCTTTATGGTAAGTAGAGAGGTTCGAAGGCATCGACTTGGTGCGGCGATGGCGGAACGCGCCCGTCTTGGGGCCCGGTCCCAGGTCCCACTGCTGCTGCTGCTGTGACGGGGTTCGCCGTTGTTGGATCGTCGAGGGCGTTTGCGAGTCGCTCTGGCCATCGACGCCGGTGGCTGTAGCTGCCGCTGCGGCGGTGTGCTCGCTGGCGCGAGAGATACTGCGGGAGCGATCACCAGGCGCAGCCTCGCTGACGGTGCGGCCCCTGTTGGTGCGCTCGCGCTTCCAGACACGGCCAATGCCGCCCCAGACGAAGCCGAGCAGCCACCGGGTCTCCTTGCAGAGTATGTACACCCACCAGCGTACGAGCACGCCGATGGCCATGAAGAAGCGGATGGGCAGGATGGTGAAGGTGTGGAGCCAGGCGTCGAGGCAGGCGAGGGCGCCGAAGTAGAGTGTGCGTTCAAGATACGGCGGGAGGAGGATGACGTTGCGCAAGCGCTCGAACTTGACGGCGCTTGACTCGTAGGGCACGTCGCTGGTGTGCGAGTGGTGGATGTAGAGGGGGCTGGGCCGCTGGGCGGCGAGCTCGAGCTGCAGGTGCGTCGGCAGCGACATCGGCGGCAGCGGGATCATGGGCGGCATGGGCGACGGAGCGCGGCTGCTGGAGCCCTTGGGGTCTGTGGTAGTGGCCGTGGCGGCCGGGCCAGTCTTGATGGCGGGCGAAGGCATCATCCCGTTGGGACGCTTGTCCGTGCCCATGTCATCGTGCAGGTTCAGCGGTGGAGGGCGAGAAGCCGGAATAGCGGAGCGTGGCATCACGGCCGAGTACGGCGGAAGCTCAAAGACCTTGGACCTCCCCGTCGGGGGCGTCGACACGGTCCTGGGCGAGCCGGTGCGCGGGGTCTCGTGGCGGGGAGCACGAGGGAGCTCTGCGCCACGGCCCTCGAAGACGGCCAGCCCATTGGTCGCCGCCGTTGCCGTCACCGAGCCCCCGGCGGCGGCGGAAGCGTGGTCGTGGCCGCCGTGGCCGTCGCGGGCGGGAGCGCGAAGCTCTGGCTGGGCGAGGAGAGACTGGCAGATGGCCTCCTTTTGCTGGGAGAAGCTGCCGTGGTCAAAGGACGGGCGGCCCGGGGGCGCGGGCCCGATGGGCAGGGACTGCGGCGAGGACATGAGCTCTTGCATCTCGGAGGCGGGCAGCCGCTGGACGTTGTCGGAGACAGACTTGGCCGTGGAGCTGCCTCGCCGCGACTTGGGCTGCGGCGGCGGTGTGGGCTGCTGCTGCTGGTGTTGGTGACGGGAGCCGCCCTGCTGCTGGGGGCGGGTGTCGCTTCGACCCCGGTCAGCAGCAGCTCCGTTCTTGACGTGGACGGTGCCGCTGCTGCCGTTGATCAGCTGCTGGTGCTCCGTCCATGTCCGCACAGGGCTGCTGGCCGTCCGCGACCTCGTGTCGGCGGGAATCTGCATGCGCGGGGGCAGCTGTGCGTCGGCTGGGGCCCCTCCTCCTCCTCCTCCTCCTCCCGCTCGGATCGCCGGTTCGGCGGCGGTGGTTGTTGCGGCATCGGTCGAGGGCGCGGTCGCGGGCTGGGCTGGTGCCGGTGACGGTGACGGTGACGGTGACAGCCGGGGGCTAATTGGGTCGGCGGTGGTGGCCATGGCTATTTTTTCTTTCAGAGTCGCTTATCGTGCATTTTCTGGTATTCTGAGCCGGTTCGCTGTCTCGTTTCCTTTTGTTGAACGGCGTGCTCAGAGGGGGATATGGTGGGATGTCGAGGAGAGGTTGGCCCTGCCGTTTGTAGTGCGCTGATGATGCCAACTGGACGTTAACTTGCTAGTGCCAACGGCCAGCTAAGGGAGAAAATATAGGTGGAGCTGAGCATGCCGGCATGGCTGTTCGCTGCGCGGCGCGGCGAACCCTGCAATTGTGCGCATTACCTTGCATATAATCTCGTGGCTTGTTACACGCGCTGATCTCATTCTACTTTATGTTTTTTTTTTTTTAAATCATTTCATTCATTTTACTTGATTGGTTACAGCAGCCATCACATTCGAGATTCGTGTAGTCCTAGCTCATTACTAGCCTACCACTACAGGTTGCTGCCATGCATTCAGCCCAGGTGCTGGTCGAACCAGGTAACGGCCTGGAGGAAGGCCTGCTCCTTGGCAAACTTGAGGTTCTTGTCGGCAATGTCGGCGCGGACGGCGAAGCCGTGGGAGGTGCCGGAGTAGAGGTTGATCTGGAAGGGCTGCTTGGTCTTGGCGAGCAGGTCCTCGGAGCGGTGGCGCTTCTCGGCGGGGAAGATGGTGTCCGTCTCGGCGGCGGCGATGGAGAAGGGCCCGGTGATGGCGAGGAGCTCGTCGTCGTCGACGAAGGACGGGTGGGCGCAGTATCCTACCTCGATGCCGCTCTTGTAGTGGCGGACGACGTACTGCGGGCGGGGGGTGGGTGGTGGTCAGCTCCGAATATTGCATGGCAGCCCAACGGGCAGGTGGGAGGAAGGGCTTCTAAGCGGGATGTCTAAAAAAAGAATGACCACGTACCTTGGCGCCGAAGCAGTAGCCGACGGAGCCAATGCGCTTGACGCCCATGCCGCACATGGCCTTGATGGCCGCCACGACGATGGGGTCGACGTACTCCTTGGTGTGCGGGTTGTTGCCGTCGTGGCCGCCGGCGAGCCACTTCATGATGTCGAAGCCCTCGGGCGGGTTGAGCCGCACCGGGTCGCCGTTGAAGAGGTCGACGACGAGGGTCAGGTAGCCCCGGTCGGCGAAGGCGTCGGCCATGAGCTTGCTGTTCTGCCAGATGCCGATGACGTCGGGCAGGTACAGTATGCCGACGTCCTTGCGGGCGACGTCGTCGGCGGGCGTCGCGACGTAGGCCTCGATGCCGCCCTCGATGGTGATGCTTTTGCCGCGGGGCTCGCCCCTGTCGCGCGTTGTGTTAGCTGTCTGGTTTCTGCCATTGGACTTGTGTCTCCGAATAGTTGATTTTTTCTTTTTCTTTCTCTGTGTGGTGTTGCGGTCGTCCGTGATTGATTTGTGTGTACGTCTCGCGGGCGACAAGGTGGTGATGCTCGCAGCGCATGGAGGGGTAGTCCGATGACGCAGGTACGCCAGCGCGCCCGAGATCCAGCCTGAACAACGAGAGAAGAAGAGAGCAAACTCACTCATGGAGCGTTCCCAGTGTACAGCAGCGAGCGGGAGGGTTAGACGCCATGTTTTAACAAAAATATATACGTAAAGGGCTTTCCTTGTTCTCTTTTTGATCGTCTTGCGCAAAGGTGTATCTCCAAGGCTGGTGGAACAATGATGGTTTTGGACGGACAGCGGACGCGCCGGAGCGAGGGAGGGAACGGCCCAGGAAACCCCCCTTTTTATCCGTCCACCAAGGTACACCAGCCAGCCTCTCTGTGCGTGTGTGTGTGTAAGTTAGCAGCATTTAGTAGCTCTTTTCCGTCGCCGGCTAGAAGCAAAGCTGCCACGGCTGCTCTTCCGTCCGCCCCAATTGCACGCCATAGCTGCGGCCCGGAAGCTGTGGAACCTGTTGAGTAGCTCAGCACGGCGGGGTTAAGCGGTCGAGCTACCAAGCTGCCCCCCCTCCTCGGTAAATCAACTAACAAAGCACTAACTAGTTGTCGAGAGGGGTAGTTTGGGTTAATATGGGCATAAATAAATAAAGCATCTTTTTTTTTCCGTGTCTTAAATCCGAAAGTGCAATTTACTCGCCATTCTTGTTCTCTATGGTAGATTCCGTCTGAATGAGAGCAAAAAAGGCTGCTTCATGCAGCACTGCAACCAACTGTTATGTATACGAATCAAGCAAATGTTTTTGCTTTCGACACCTGCTGCGCGTTGAACCAATTACCGCTGCACAATTCCAAACGTGCATCTCCATTTAGCCCTCAATTCTCATCCATTCCGACGGCGTTAAGCAAGCTCCCCTCCGTCTCCGTGGCCGAAATCCCCGGCGCGGAAAACGGGATCTCGGCACCAGCGCGGGGCTGGTTTCCAATGACTGTGCACGACTCGAGCAAAATTTACCAGAAATGGTGAAAATGCGCGCGCAGAGCAACGTTGACGAAAAGTGAAAAAAGAAAATCCCCATGTGGCTGCGGCCGAGGTCGAAATTTTTTCCGAATGAATGAAGAAATGTTTCATGTATCCTTGGGTATCATGTAAATAAATAAAAAAACATATGCAAGCCTTCAGACCCCCCTCTCCCCATGCTGCGCCCTTTCTAATGCAATAAGAGTAATATACACACAAATGAGCAAAAAAAGAAAAAAAAAAAAAAAAAAAAAAGTGCCGTATCCCACCCTCTCTCATTTCTGTCGCAGGCCCTTGGGCTTCCTCTTCTTAAACACCACCGCGCCGCCACCGCCCTCCTCCGTCGTGGCAGCAGCAGCGGCGGGGGCGGTGATGCCGCCCGCCGCCGTGTCCGGTTCGTCTTTAACTGCCGGGTCCAGCTTCTCGGCCGCCGCTCCCCCATGCTCCTCGTCAGGTTTGGCGGCAACTTCTCCCCCTTCCTCCTCTTTGACGGCGGCCTCCTCCCTCTTCACCAGTGACCCGCTCAGCAGCGCGTCCAGCTCCGCCTCCTGCTCCTCCGGCATCGCCTTGGAGTCGCGCCCCCACCGCCGCTGCTTCTTGAACAGGCCCCTGACGGCCTCCTCCTCCTCCTTTTCCTCCTCCTTCTCCTCCCTCTTCCGCACGCCCGTCGCGCGCGACTCAACCTTGCCCTTCCCCTCCTCCTCATCCTCCGCATCCTCCCCCTCCTCGCCGCGGTCGCCTCGCGCCGGCTTCGTCTCGACCACGCGCGTGTTCGTCACCGTCCACTCGCCCGGCATCGCCATCTCCGCGCGGAAGCTGCTCGGTATCGCGACGCCCAGCTCCGCCAGCTGCTCGCGCTGCTTCTTCAGCGACGCCTCGGACGCCGTTACCGGCGGCGCGGGCGCGGGTTGCGGCGGCCTCGACGACGACGGCGCGGCGGCCCGAGACGAGGACGAGGAGCCCGCACCGGGGATCACGCCGTTCAGGCGCTCAATCTCGCGGCGCGCGCGCTCCTTGTCCCGCTCGTCGCGGTCGTGGCTGCGGTGCAGGTCGCGCAGGGAGCGCTTGATGGCGCCCTGGTGCTTGGCCGTCGACTCGTGGTTGGCGCGCTCGATCTTGGTGTCGCGCACGTAGACGGCGCAGTACTTGCACCAGTACCGGGGCGTCGACTTCCAGTATTCCGACATGGTTGGGTGTGTGTGTGGCCCGCCGTTCGTTTCGTGTGCGTATGGGCGGGTAGTTGTCGCGGATTGAGAAATCAAGCAGAAAAGGAAGTTTTTCTTTTTTTTAAAAAAAAAAAATAGAGTTGTAGATCCTAGCTTGACGTCTGCCTGCTAGGAACAACATGCGTGATTATGTCAGCAGGCCAAAACGCGCGTCAGGTCGCTGACACCATCAAGTACAAACTCTACAGTTCATTATGCAGTAGAAGTAACCAGTTTAAGCGCGTAACGGTTTGTTTCAATGAGAATTGGTTTTTCTTTCCCATTTGTACCTATGAATATGTGTGCTATATATTAATGCCCGTCGCATAACGCGAGGGCCACGCCATCAATGCGACAAAAAACTAAGAGAGAACAAAGAATCACAACCACATTAAGTCCATCAATTCCATGAGAAATAGAAAGTTCCATCCAAGTGGCGGCGAGGCCACTGAACCCCTTTTTCCGAGTTCGTTGCGAAACCAAAACGTTAAACACTTCGTGCGGTGCAGACAAAAAGCAAAAAAAAAAGGTAGAAAGCAAGAAACATGAGAGCAGATCCAACTTGGGCAGCAAAACTAATTGAGGCACCAAAAAGAAAACAACTCTAAACTTCACTTCCTTCGTACATCTTCCGCTAGCAGCCTATAGTTTCAAGGAGCTTACAGGAAGAGAACAGCACCCATACCGGCAGCGAGGAGAGCGCCGACAACGCCGGGGACGGCCTTGGCACCGCTGTTGGCAACGGGAAGGGTGGGGGCGGAGGTGGGAGCCTGGACCTGGCCGTCGGTGATCTGGGTGAGGGTGGCGCCGGTGCCAGAGGGGACCTGGACCTGACCGTCGGTGATCTGGGTGACGGGAGCACCAGTGCTGGTGGGGACCTGGACCTGGCCGTCGGTGATCTGAGTGACGGGGGCGCCGGTGCCAGTGGGAACCTGGACCTGACCGTCGGAGATCTGGGAAACGGGAGGAAGGTCGGTAGGGGCCTGGATCTGGCCGTCAGAGATCTGGGTCACAGGAGCGCCGGGAGCCTTGTCGCAAGGGGTGCTGTGAGCCTGGACCTGACCATCACCAATCTGGCACATGGGGACGGGGACAGTGGTGGTGTGGACCTGGGGCTGGCCATCGCCAATGGCGGTGACAATGGTGGTGACGACCATGCTGGTGCCGACGGGGGACTGCATGGGGCTACCGCCGTTGCCGGGCTTCTTGTCGGCGCAGGGCATGGCGACCATCTCGACGGGCTCGCACTGCTCGGCCCAGTTCTTGTCGTAGAGGTTGTAGAAGTCACCAGAGCGGCACTGGTAGAAGACGGTGGAGGGACCGAGGGCCAGGGAGCCGTTCTGGCAGGTGGAGAAACCAGCAGTGTAGATGGCGCCAGCCTGGGGAGGGCCGTCGAACTGGAACTGGTGGTTGGCAACGATGGAACCGGTGCGGTCCTTGCTGTCCTTGAGGATACCGTCCTTGAGGGTGAGCTGGAGGGACTTGTCACCAGAGCACTCGCGCTTCTGTTGGAATTGTTAGCCGACTGTGTCGTGTTGTTTGAGGGTGCGCGGTTGTAGTGCATACCTCGACGTTGCGCTTGTCGTTGCCAAGCTTGAAGATGGAGATCTGGAACTGGCCATCGTAGTTGGCAGAGCAGCCCTGGGGGGCGTTGCCCTCGGGCTTGAGGTTGTCGGGGGCAGCCTGGGGCATGGCCATGGCGGTGGCAGCAAGGCCAAGAGCAGCAACGGACCACTTCATTATGACTGAATCGGGATGAGATGTTAGTGATTGGTGCAACTTGAGTAGTCGGCGAGCGAGCAGCTTGTGAAACAGCGGGTGAAGTGAGGTGAGAGGGTGTGCGCTGGGGCTGTGATGGGTGTTCCGGGAGAGCAACACCAGGCCAGCGTGCATGTGAATGGCGAATTGACATGTGGTAAGAGAGTGAGGCTTCGTGACGATGCTGTTTCTGTTTCTGTTGCTGCCGCTGCCGCTGGCGCGCTGCTCAGGGCGAGCGAATAGACGAGGACATACCGGTTGGTATTAGATTAAGTTGTGAAAGCGAAAGGCAGTATCCGAATCAACGACGGTGATGACGAGTAGAGATCTTGGATCCAAAACGATGGGTGGAAACAAGAAGGTATTCGTCCGAGGAGCGAAGGTAACAGATGGAGGATGCGTTTGCACAAACAAAGAGCAGGAAGTGATGGAGAGGAGACAAAGTGGACATGGGGAGGAGAGGGATTGCTTGGGTACATATATTCTCGCAGGCTGGGCCCCATTTGGTGGCCAGCGGCCAGGCATTGTTCGCCCGTTTGGCAGGAAACCTTGAACTCCATGGGAGAGCTGGGAGCGAGTGGGAGGATTTGGGGAGGATTTGAGAAGGGGGTGTGGATGTTGGGGGGCGTGTGAGACGAGGCGTGAGGATTGACGAGGGTGAGTGTGAGCGTAGTGGTGAGTGAGCAGCAGCGAGAAGTGAGTGAGTGGGCAAGGAAGACGGATGGACAGACGACAGTGCGTGCGTGTGTGTGTGTGTGTGTGCTCGATACCGGGAACACGAGCCAAAAGGCAGGGCCCGCAATGATGCTGGTACAAGTAAGAGCCCCGGTTTCCGGACAATCGGACGGCTACCCAGACGACGATTGCACCATTCAGAAGCCAGTAAGAGAATACCACCAACGGGTTCTTTTTTTTTTTTTTTTTTTTTTTTCGTCTTTTTCTCGGACGAGAGCAAAGCAGTGCAGGGCAGAGCAAAGGAGAAGGAGGAGGAGGACGTCGGCCGTGAATGAGGGTTGGCCGTGGTGCTGTTGCTCCGTCTGGCAGTCTCTTGCGTGTGTGTGTGGTCCTTTTTTTGGAGAGGGGTGTGCGGGAAGGGACGACTGGGAGGGTGTGTGAATGATGGGGCGGGGCGGGGTGGCTGATGTGGGGATGGGAGGGTGTGATGATGGAGAATCGGCTACGGAGCGAGGCAACGAGAGAGGGAGAGAGAGCGCCAGGAAAGCCAGACCAAGGCAGGAAAAAAAGTGGTTGGTGATGAGCTAGCGCTGTAAGAAATGCGGCAATAGTGACAGCCCTCTTGACAGTTTTACGAGGCGAAGCAACAGGCTAGCAGGATTCGCAGCGTACCGGTACCAACGGGGTCAGCAGTTTATGTTTGCCAGTATTTACTCTCTCTGTAGGGAGTATTCCGTAGGTTGTACCCAAACGTGGAGCAACTAAACAGCGAACTGGACGGGGCTGCCAACCAGCGCCGGCGCTCTGCCAGCACCAGTCAAGTCGAGTTTTGTCAAGGGCCTGTTTTTGGGTTGGCAAGCAGGCAGGGCTGTGCTTTGCCTTTGCTCGCACTCTCACTCTCTCTCTCACTCTTACTCTCACTCTCGACCTTAGTTAGGTCCGTCCATGGTCCATGGCATGGCAGCCTCACGCATTGCATTGCATGGCCGGGCTGTTGAAAATGTGGGGCGGGGGGACTGTGGCCTGGCTTGGACAGAGAACAGAGGAAGGCAACGATCCACACGGCCGGCCACACGGCAAGGTTGGCAGGGGGTGGTTTGGTTTGGTTTGGCTGGTTTCCGGCGCCACTGTGCCAGTTCGGGGCTGGATAGCCTGGCCTGGCCTGGCGCTCGCTGGCAGCTGGCGGGCGGGCCCTACGAAAGCAAACGGACAGGGGGGCGGCAAGGTGACGGGGAAAAGGACAGCCGGCCAGGGGGGTGTGTGTGTTGCTGGGCTGGCAGCTGGCAAAAACGCAGACGGGCCAACTGAATTTGGGTGATTCCCAGCGCTTTGCCCTCCGCTGCCGCCGCCCATCCCATCCCAACCCCTCCGGGTCGTCGTCGTCGTCGTCGTTCGTCGCCAGCAGTTACCAGTTAGTTAGTTCTCATCCGGCCGCTAGCAGTTTACTAGCCCCGACAAGCACCCAGAGAGGGCCAGGCCAGGGGGGAACCCATTCTGGCACGCTTCACGGCAACGCCACGCCAGTGGACTTTGTTTCCGCCGCTCCCGCACCCAAACGAGGGAGCCACGGAGCCAAGCAAAGCCTCGCCGATGGTGGACGGGGCGTTACTCTGGCACCTTGGTATTCCGTACGGAGTGCTCCGTACAGTACGGAGTAACTAATACTTGGGTACGTACCTTTCTTTACCTTTAGGCTGTACTTGTACCGTTGTACCTAAGCAGCCTACGGCACAGAATACAGGCCCTCGGCCATATCCCAATCCTTAGGGGCAGACTCTCACAGAAGCCACTCTAATCTATTTGTCTTTTTTTTATCCTTCCTTTTTACGCTTTCGCTTTTCCATCTCTTCTCGTCATCTCAATCCTCGCAATTTGCAAAATGCGCTTTTCCCTGCAATCTCCCCTCCGCTTACCTGCGGACCGCAACCCGCAAACCCCCTGTAGCTCATCCCCCTCACCAAGACCGGCCGACCGCTGGCCCGCCCCCTGCAGAGACAGAAGCCGCACCGCGCCCACTGCAGAAAGCTGACCCGCTCCCCTGTCGGCTTTGTCTGACCTTTTTTTCTCTGGGCGATGGGATCGTGCGGGGAGGAGGGGAGGGCCGAGGGAAAGGGCAGGGCAGGGCATTTCAAGATTGCGAGGGACAAAAAAAAAAAGCAGCAGAATGAGAGAAAAAAAGAAGACGAACGCAGGGACCTGTGTTCCCGGTCTTGTTGGCCTGTCTTTTTTTTTTTTTTTTTTTTTTTTTTTGGCCCTCTTGCTCTCTTCGCTTCCTTGGACCCGCCGGCCAGGCACGGCAACTCTCACATCATTGCTGGCCCAAGGCGAGTTCCGGCGCCAGGGCATGGCATTTTGCGTCTGAAGCGGCTTCTTTTTATTTTCATACTTTTTTATTGTTTTTTTTTTTTTTTTCAGGCTGGTCCTCGGCCGCCGACAATTCACCAAGCATGCAGCCTCGCTTTGCTGTCCCTGGCAACGGCTCGCGATAGATGTGCAGCACGCACGATGGCCAGTACGAGATGCGGCATGGACAACAGGCAGACAATGTCGTGCGTATTTTTTTTTCTTCGGCCCGTCTGCTTGTTCGGCCTGGCTCTCTCTCTCTTCCTCTCTCCACGTTGCCCGTAACCTTTGCCCTCTCGCCTTTTCGCTCATCTTACTCGGGCGAGTTGGCGGAGCAGCATATCTCGCCATAACTCTCTTTGTGACTGGGCCGAGCCACAACTTACAATGGAGACCCTTTAAGTCTTGGGCGAGGCAAAAGGCATGGGCAAAGCTGTTAATGTGTGGCTGTGCCCTGTCAGTGTGCTGTGTACAAGCGGATGTGTGTACACAGCACAAAGTACAATACAGCGCACAACCAGACCAACCAGCTAGTTATCTATCTAGTCATCTGTTGGGTTTAGATGATCCGAAATATGTCCTAGATTCGTATCCAGTCAGCACCCAGCAGCAGCCCTGTCCCCTGTCTTGCTCTCTCCCCTTATTTTTCTCACTCTTTTGTCTTTTTTTAATCCCCTCAATGTGTTTTGAGGTTTTTCTTCCGTTTCGTCTCCGAACCCACGCTCTGCCTGATTCTTAGTGCGCCCCTTCTCTTTCGTGTAAAAAAAAACCTCCGCTGCTTTCGCGGTGGAGTTGAGGAGTCCCAAGGATCCTCTCCCGGTGGTGCGCTGAAGGAGGCTAATGAGACCCCGACCCGGTAACTAAACTTTTTACTTTTTTTTCTTTGACGCGGCCTTTGGCAATGAGGACGAAGAACTACGGACCGTGGTCGCAACTGGGCTGAGAGTTCTACGGAGTAACTAGCTTTCTTAGCCCCGGCCATGTTGGTTAGTTGGCTAGTCTTCGGTCTACGAGCCGTTTCTCGTGCATGGACCGAAGTATCTGTGTTACTTTTTTTACAATGCTACCGGAAACTCAGCCCTTAGCCGGTTCCCCCCGGTGCCTGTTGGGTCTCCTTCCTCTTGTCCATGTTGCACTGCTTACGTCGTCGCCATGTACGTCTTACGTGTGTAAAAAGGGCTGTTGGGCGACTCTGTCAGGCACGGCGCATTAAGCCTCGACTTGCTCTGCTTCTGCCTATAGACCTCAATCCGACTCGCTGCACCTCAAGCGGCCCAAAAACAAAATTAAATTAAATTAAATTAAATTAAAAACAAATGTTTCTTCTGTTTCTTCATGACTCTCTCACTCACTCCAATGGCAGTTCGCATTGCTTCCCACCCGCCTCCCCTTCTTACCAACAATGGCTTTGCGTGCCTTTCTTGCTTCCTTCTTTTATTGTTTTTGGCTCCTGTCTCAACGTCTAACCGTCGATGAGCCTTGTTTCTCCTTGGTCTTCTCCTTGTGTTCTTCCTTCTTCTTTTTCGCCCGCTCGCCATCCCCTCCTCCACGCCACCTTCCCAGAGTTGTCAGCCATAAGCCATAGACCACCGGAGCGCCAGCCCACTCACACCACAGCAAGTGAAAAGGCGAGGTCGGCCAGCGCCTCGATTTCTGGATAGCAGAGCTCCGGCCCCCCTATAGGCCACACGCTGCCATTCCAGGTGAGCGCTGGTGCGTGGTGTGTGTGGGTGGGCTCTTGTCATTGATTAGTGCCATCCATGGTTTGCCGTGGAATGTCTCGACAATTGGCTACTAAAAGCGTCCGGTTGCGCGTTGGCTGAATTGACTTTGTTCCTGCATGCTAGCTCGCAGCCTCTTTTTTGGTCGTTTCTTTTTTTAAATGTGTTTTTTTCCTTTTTATCTTTTCTGCTCGTGTTACAGAATCCCGCGCCCAACGTACGGTGGACTCTGATGGGAATTTGCTCCGGTCGCTAGACCAAGACATGGTGACGCCGACACTCCCCTCACATCAGCATAACTTGCATCTGTTATATCCAGGGAAAGAATAGAAACGTAAACTCAATCCCATTTAACCTCACACCTCGATTCCAGCTTCCTGGTACAATAAAGCGGTGCCCGGTACCCTCTTTTGCTTTTCTTTTTGTTCACACAGCGTATAGGCCAGAGTACATGCCCAGTTATGCCCCTCCCCGTCGGCATTGTTCAATCTTGATTTCTTCAGATCAAAGAGTAGGGCCACCCTATTCACAGTCACGGTAGATGATGCCAGCAAGCACGCCCCCAACCTCTCCCCAACCACGTACAGCAACGCCTAGCAACGCAGCAGCAACGCAGCAGCAACGCACGCAACGTGACGTTTGCGGCCTTTTCGCATCTGGGGGCTTGTTGCGCCGTGTGCCAGCCACAAAATCGTTCGCTTGCGAAGACCTCTTCCTCCTGCCTTTATCGGCAACAGCACAGCCCAGCCCAGCCGCTTGTCTTGTGTGCGTTGCAGACCAGTCCATCCTCGGCCTTCGCCCGTGGCTACACACACACACACACACACACATACTCACTCACGCATCCACGGTTCCACATGCCCAGAACTGCACCCCAAATAAATATAGTACACGCACATTATCACATAGTCTATGTGCTTGTAATGCCAACTAGCCCTCGATGGGTTTGTTGACCCAGCTGCATGGCCCTAGAGACCCTCGAGGCGCTGCAAGTGAACGGAGGCCGCAGTAGCGTGTCGCCCGCCGTCTCCAGCAGTCCTGCTCGCCGCTCTATCAGTTGTTGCATTTTTTGGCGACGGTCCTCTCGACTTTTTGGGCCGACATTGTTTGGGGCGTGTTGTTCACGTTTTGGAAAGTGGACATTTCGCCGCCTTGCCTGGGTGTGTTTCCCCTGCATGCATACACATTAACTAACTAATCTGCGCCCATCTGTCCCGTACGTAACATGTCGTTTTTTTCTTCTTTTCTGTTTTGTTGATTCAGTTCCCGCCGCGTGCGTGTCTTGTGCATGGCCCTGCTCCCGTCTCCGTAGCGAGGGTCAGCACCTGTGGCTTCCCTTTTGCATCTTGACAGGACCACCACACCCTTCATCCCCTTGCGCCCGGCTCACACAACGCGTCGGCGTGCAAGTGCAACCTCCCGGTGGCACAAACAGGCACCGGCCGGTTCCCTGAAAGCGTGCATGTATTCCGGGGTCGCCGTCGTTTAAACGCCCGTGTCCAAGCCCATGTTTGTAGGAGGTCGAGACATTGTCAGCTCAGGGGGGGCCAGGGAGGATTCGGCGCGGCGCAGACACCAAGGAGCCTTATGGCTTTCTGGCTGACTTTTGACCACCGAACTAAACATTCAATATGCACATGCACTGTGATGACTTCTGCCAGCGACCGGCTGCTTTGCGCTCTTCGCTCGCTGCACACACCCCCTTTCGCGGGCGCATAAGATGCAAGTCCCATTTCCCCCATCTGGCGCTGGCCGTCCCCCATGCCACTAATCATTTAATGGCATCGTCACTGCTCATGTGCCCAATATATTTTCGACGCTTGCTGGGTTCTGTTGCGACCGACCAGCAATGCGGCCGGGGATGCTGGTAATTCGCTCCCATGTTCGCATGCACATCTCAATTGCCACCTCGTACTGAGTCCTCGACTAGGGGGCCGTCCCATCAAACTCCCACCCCGAACCAACAGGCGCTACTCCCAAAGAATCACTTCATGAGGTCATGGCCGGACAAGCCCCTCGTAGCGCCATGCGACGTCGTGGGTGGGGGAAAGACTCTCCGGATTGGAGGGGGTGTGAGTGCCTGTGGGTGCGCCCATGTTGGGCCAAAGCAGATGAGCTCCGAGCCAGGCATCAAGTTAGACGATCGTCCAGCAGCGGAGAGGTGCCAAGCAGCGATTTCCCAGGTAAGCGCCCGCTCCAGGACAAAAACTGACAGGGCATGGCATGGCTGTTTGCTTGCGATATTAATCACCTGGTGATTGTGCCAGCATTAAGCACAGCAGGGGTTGGACTATAGTTACGGCCCTTTGTCTTCTGTGGCTTGCAAAAGATTGCCTGATGCATGGGTTTACTCCGCACATTAATCCATATTATTTATCCATAACCCGGAGCAAGGGCCAGTTTGCTCATCACGGTGCACCTTCGGGAGCCTTACTGGCACCCTTTCCTCGGAGCCTTGCCTGGAGCGGCCATTGCCAGTACCCATCCCGTCACGCAGACCCTGCTGGCATGTCCTCGGCCTGCTAATGCTCCAATTCAAGTATTCCCGGAGCGCTCCCCCCCTGCAATGTATGTCCAAGTGCATTGCTTGTCGCCGGGCAATTGGGCTACCTCGTTAGGTCTAAACTGCCTCAAAGTTGGCGTTACTTCATTTCAATGTAATCTTGCATCCTTATCACAATGGGGAGTTAATTTCGTTTTCCTTGGTGTAAACCATGCCACCGCAGCTCGAACGGCATCAACCGTCCATCTGACGCACCTGAACGGCTCAATCTGAAAAGAGAAGCTCGACACGCACACGCCCGCGGACCAAAAAAAAAGGTACAGGTACCTTATTACAGCATGACACAAAAGTATGCGAGCCTCGGCCGCAACCTAGTTAGCAGAAACCAGAAGAAGCACACAGTCATCTCCACCCCGGGTCTATTTGCTTGGCGGCAGCCTCGCGCCGACGGCTATCATAAAACGCCGATGAGAGAGAGGCAAAGTAACAGTACAAGCACCGCGTTGGGCAAGAGGCGAGAGAAACACTACGGTTCTGGTCTCTGGCAATTACATCATCACAGGCTTTTCCAGGGTAGCTTCATAGGCCAAATGTTCAGGTGCACTTCTTTTTAATCTGTGCTGTCGCTGTCTTTGCACCTCTCCGCGAGATTAAGAGAGTGAGAAAGGCTTCCGAATGTACTGATACTCTGACCGAGCATGCAGCTTGAATCCTATCCAGCAGTAGCACGTCGCTTGTTTCTCGTATCGGACAGCCAGGCACGTCGTTGCGAAAACCTTGCTCAAACGGGATATTCCAGCGGGCACGACGGAGCGAGAAAAAGAGGAGGGGTGGCGTCTCTGCTAGTTCTTACCTTTTTTGTGAATGAAGCGAGGGACAAAAAAATTACAGAGAGGAATAAGTGGTTTTGGCAGACTATCTAGAAGAGTCTTTCGACTTTGCTTGGCCAGAGGTCCCATTTCTATCCGCGACTTTTCTGCTCAATAATACCCACGCAAGCTTCCTCCAGCCCACGTAATCATTACACCTATATTTGACTCTGGGTGAGGAACGTTGTTGGCACGACGGACGAGGACGCAGGCTCCAAGAGATGAAGTTAAAAAAAACCCCACGAATGTGAAATGAGCACGGGTAACGGGTCTGTCTAAATCTCGCGCTTGCCGCGAATGATGGCACGCAGGAAGCCCAGCAGCAGAGCTTCAAAAGCTAATGCACGCAAGCTGTAGAGAAGGGGACTAACGCGGGCGGTGGGCTGTGTCGTGCTGTGCTGTGCTGTGCCGCAGCCCTTGGGGAGAGAGGTTGGCTTGCCGTGCAGATCTGTGCAACCACAACGGGCGATGGTTGCGCTTTGCAGTTTGCCAAGTATATTCATACATGCACGATTGCGTCCGTCGCCTCCTCTCCAAGATGCCGATTCTATCCTTTTCCGTTTCCGCATATTGCGGCACCGCCTCTTGAGCCAGACAGCCTTGAATATAACCTCTCTTCAAGATCCAGATTTCGTCTATGATGTATCCTTGGCTGGGAATGTCTACTTTAACGTCAAGAGGCTGTAAAAACCAATGATACGAGCGGAGCAGGAGAGTCCAACCTCGTATCCCGAATCAGACTACCAAGAACTTCGATGATGTCGGCAGCTGGGTGGATTGTCACCACATAATGCTCATCACTTACACATAGCTTTGAGCTACTGGCCAACCTCTCCACCCTGCAGCGATCTGCTATCAGCTACGGGTAACGTTCGTTGCTACGCCTCGCGATTATGCTCCGGTACGTGATCTGCGCAAAGGTTTTTAACTGTTTCTACTCTAAAAAAGAAATTCCCCGTTTTGAGACTTTCCTTTCGCACACTCCCCTCCAAGTCTCACTGTGCAGTCATATCTCCCCTCCCATTGGACGTGCCCGGAGGCTGGGCAACCTGGCCGATCGACAATGCCATGCCACAGCCAGCTTTTAATTCGTGTCGAGTCAGCAGAGCAGCCTGTCTCAGCGCTCACGTTGAGCTGTTCCGCCATCAACGGCCCAATCTTGCCACTGCTCTCGGCACTGTCCGAAGAAACTTGAAGAAACATTGCAGAAAAGGCTGGGCACCCCGCCTCCCAGCTGGCTGCTCCCAGCTGGCTGGTGGGTGAGGCAATGCCATGGCAACATGAGGCGGCGCAACGCCACACTCCCTCCGCGCAAAAGAGAAAGAGCACTACTGCTTCTGGTGTATGCATATGCTGCGTGACGGACTTTGTCTATTCTATTTGACTATTTTGCCCTTCAAGTTATATCGGGACGCGGGTGACAGCAAGGCAGATCAAGAGCACTGCCGTTGACAGTGTTTCACACGCTGCACTGCTGCCTATCTCTCCGGTATCACAGCGTTGCGGCCGGATGCGATTCCTTTCCACCAGACACAAAGAACGACAGTCTCACGAATGCGCACATCGTGGCCTCACTGCACGCCACCATTGTCGTCGATGTCTCCGTGCCAGGCTGGTCTTGGAGAGTTGGAAATAGGCGTCATAAGGCTGGCCTTGATGGAGGAACAAATTCCTCGCCAAACGATGAGAGTCAGGATCTCTTCTTCCCCCAGACTTGGAACGTCCCCAGCGCGCCGGCCTGCTTGGCCACGCACTGGTGTGCGACAATGTCTCAGAGCACCATTGCTGTGGCAGCCCAGCCTCTCTCGCCCGAGACGCGAACGGAAGCTGCGGCGTCCCAGAGACAAAAGGAACCACGAATACGGTGCCAGAATATTCATAAATTCCCGGTAAGCGAGACAGTGGCGTGAATAGCCTCACCCACCGGGCGGCGAGCTCAAGAATGATGGCTGATGGCTGCTTGGCGTATTTGGTCATATTGGCGGCAAGACAGGATTGCATCGAGTGATGAGGCGTTAGCCATGCAGATGCAATAATGAACCCGGTAACCCGGTATGACATCGTTGACTGATTTGACTTGTACTGAAATAAAAGACCAGAGTTCTTGGTGGCTGGCCGCAACAGTGCCGTGTAGGCCTGCCCAGGGACATATCACGATCAGTTCTTAGTCACTATCTCTTCCTCAAAAGCTTCTGGCTCTGATTAAGCTTACGTTTCATAGTTTGCCGCAAAGCAGCGGTCATTGGCAAAGCCGTCTAACATGCCTCACTTGACATATTTTGATTCCAGACAGCGTCATCAAACAACAATAGAGACTAGTGCAAACTCTCGCCGCTACGTGTATTCAGCCATAACTTAAGTGCTGACAAAACCGGGGCAAGAGGCTCAACAATGAAGAACATTTGCTCGGCACGCTGCCAACAGCTTTCTCGTAGACTTCATCGTGAGCGTTCCCGCCCAAGTTCTAACAGCGCGTTGACGTATATTGCGATCGAGGAGTAGCGGTCTACTGCGTCATTGTATGGAGCGCAGGGTGGCATAGTGTGATGAATGCTTCTGTGTATCATACTTTACTGCTGTATATCAACGTATTCCTTTTTAACCAACTGTCGCTTAGAAGAAGCACTGCATGGGAGGTTGATGAGCCCTCTCAAGCATTCTACTTAGCAGCGCGCATAGTTTGCATTGTTCTGGCGGTCAGTTGCAGTGCCAAATATCCATTACATTAATAACTGCCGTAGCTCGATTGCTTGGTGGCGGTCGGCGCCAATAAAAGGGCCGGTTAGAGGAAGCTGTTGCTTTGTTCCTTCACTACCTACCATGATCGTGCGGAGGCGCGGTGCGGGGCAGCGTCCATGCAATGCATCACCAGGCCAAGCAAGGCTGGCCAACGCAAATCCTCCTTCATCGCTATTTTGCCGAAGGACATCGTATTTGCCAATTCTTTGCTAAACTCGAAAACTTGTCATCAAGAGATTGACGCGTTAAACAACTTTTTCCCGATGAAGTCCGGATTGTTGTGATAGTGATACAGTGGCGGTCGGCGTTGGGCCATTCTCCTTCGCGTAGGGCTCAATAAGCACGATGGATGCATCCCACTGCAACCACGCTAACTAGTGTGCATCTAGCAGGCAGTGTAACCCTCTCGGTCTCACAAGGCCTTATGGTCATGTCCGCTGGGCACAGAATATATATAGACCAGGTGGTGATCGTTTCCTTCGCTGGAGATTCAGCTCTGACGCTACTGTGCTCTCGCCGTGCTTCTCTGTCGACGGTAGCATCACGACTTGCGTCTTCCCCGCCCTCAAGATGAGATCATCCGCCATTGTCGCCGCGGCGCTTCTGACCGCCAGTGGCCAGGCCTCCTGCATCCCCAACTACTCGACCTCCCCCGCCGGCAATCCCTTTGTCGAGGGCACATACGCCGATCCGGACAATGAGTTCTACAACGGCGAGTACTGGGTGTATCCCACGTCCTCGTACGACTACGACTCCCAGACGTACCTCGACGCCTTCTCCTCACCTGACCTGATACACTGGAAGAAGCACCCCAACATCCTGAACACAACCAACTTCAAATGGGCGCATCGCGCTGTGTGGGCGCCTGCTCCCATCTCCCGCAACGGCAAATACTACCTCTACTTTGGTGCCAACGATATCCAGACCAACAGCGAGCTCGGTGGCATTGGTGTTGGCGTGGCGGACCGTCCGGAGGGCCCGTATCTTGACCCAATTGGCAAGCCTCTCGTCGGCCAGTACTACAATGGCGCGCAGCCCATTGACCAGGATGTCTTCATCGATGATGACGGTCAGGCATACCTCTACTACGGCGGCCACGGCCACGCCAACGTCGCCCTCCTCAACACCGACATGACCAGCATCGGCCATTTCCCCGATGGTACCCAGTACAAGGAGATCACGCCGCAAAACTACGTCGAGGGTATCCAGATGTGGAAGCGCAAGGGCAAGTACTATCTTTTCTGGAGCGAGGGCGGCTGGACCGGCCCCGACTACGCCGTCTCCTACGCCATAGCCGACAGCCCTCTCGGTCCCTTTAAGCGCCTCGACAAGATCCTTCAGCAGGACTCGGCGGTGGCCACCGGCTCCGGCCACAACGGTGTCATCACCGTCCCCGGCACTGACATCCACTACATCGTCTACCACCGCCACCCGCTCGGCAGCACCGACGGCAACGACCGTCATCTCTCCTACGACCGCCTCAACTTCCGCGACGACGGCACCATCGAGCGCATCACCATGGGCGTCCACGATAACTTTGCCGACGGCAACATGATTGGTTGGTCCACGTACGGCGGCTCCTGGGACGCGTCCTCCGGCAAGCTCCGCCTGAGCTCCTCTGACGGCGCAAAGGCTGCCCTCAACACCAACTTCACCGATCAGTACTACACCGCTGACGTCTCCGTCTCAAGCCAGGGCACCGGCGACGCGGGCATCATCTTCCGCGCCACGGACCTGCAGCAGGGCACTTACGCGTTCCACGGGTACTACTTGGGCATCAGCGCCAGCGGCAAGGTCATTGTCGGCCGCGCGGAGGACAAGTGGACAGAGATCATGACTGCCCACGCACCTATCCACGCCGATGCCGTCTACAATGTCGGAGTCCGGGCCATTGCGGGCGAAATCAACTGCAAGGTTACCAGTGGTGGCGACACTATTGCCAGCTTTACAGTGCACGACGATAAGTTCACGCATGGCGCCAATGGCGTTCGGGCAGCTTCGACCGAGGCTACTTTTGACAACATCAAGGTCCGCCACGCGTAAATGGACAAGTATCACGGTATAATTACCCTAGTAATTTAGTATATTCTACGTGATATAATACACAACAGGAAATTATGAGACATCTTTGGAATTGATGCGCTGAAATCGGGTTTTGTTGTGTTTGTTCTGCTACCCGGCACGACGCCATCCAACCGCGAAATGCATGATGCAAGGACAAATCAATTTCCAGGATGCAAATAGTCAAAATCTATCATACCTGTGCTCAACTTACAGCATAATTTACCGCGCGGGTGGCTGTTTCAAAGTTCGACGCTTGATTCGCACAGTAGATACGACAAGACAGCAGCTGAAAATAGAGCACGGCTGTGCACCAAGTCCTGCCAATTGATATCGATGACCACAAGCGAAGATGACAGATATCAAAATTCGTTTCTTTCTACATTAATACCACGCTTATCACTACTATCTTCAATTACATGGACTCCGGCAACGCCACTTCCTCCACCGGCGGCCACCACTGCGACCACGCGCCCTGCTCGTCCAGGTTGCTGCTCACCTCCGCCATGAGCTGCGTCAGGAGCGTGTTGGTGTCGACCTCGGGCACGATGCCGTCTACGGGCGCCGACGAAGGCCCCGAAATATCCGCGCCGTCAATTTCCTGCGTGTGCTGGTCCGACCGGTCAATGCCGCGAAACTCGTGGATCGACTGGTGCAGCACGTCAAAGTCGGTCCTCGTCCTCCCTTGGTAGCGCGAGCGGTTCTCGACAGCGCGCGAATACAACAACGACGCGTGCTGGATGGTTTTGATCTGCGTTTTTTTTCAAAGGCCAGGTTAGTCGTGATATGCACGGGAATTGGGAACCGGGATAGGCGTTTGAAAACTTACCCAGCCGTCGGCAATGGTCCAGACTTTGCGAAACTCGTTCAGATACTCGAGGCACATCTCCATGCAAGCCTTGGCCTGCATGCTCCTTCCAAGGTTCATGCGCGGGAAGTAATAGACATAGAGGTTGAGGTAGCCTGCAGAAAAAGCGCAGAACCCAGCAAAAGGCGTCATCAGGTGGACGCCGCACTCCGAGGATTCGTTGAGGATATGGGCAATGCTTTCCGCAGCGCCGAAAAGACTGCGAGCACTCTCATCCCACCAACCTTCTGGAGCCGTGGCTTCCAGCATCGGCTGATCAACCGGTCCCTGTGGTGTAGACTCCAGCGTTGGGAGAAAGGGGAAGTATTCTCTATGCAGCATCAAGGTGCTGGTATATGACTGTTAGCAGGGCCATGGGATCACCAGTGATGTTTCTTACCTGACGTAGTAGAGAAGATTGAGGTATGCGAACGTCTCGCCATACCCAAGAGTCATGTGCACAGCGACGGAATTATTGGGAAAGTGAAGCTTGTGGTGTTGATTCGCTCTCCAGCTCTCCAGCTGATTCCGAGACGAATACCACGGTGATCCGGGGACCCAGGGACAATTCACGGGTGCGCACATGCCTGGTGCCCGACGACCATCTTGGAATATGAAAGTCATCAGCTGCGTCCAGATGTCAAAGCCGGCCACCAAGATCTCAAACCCCTGCGTAATGTCCAGCACGCCCGTGGTGTGGCTCGCATACGACTGGCCGGCGCGCACGGCGCCCGACGATGCGTCCGGGCCAAAGGCGAACTCGACAACGCCGAGAGGCCGCGGGATCTTGAGCTTCACCATCTCTGACATGGGCAGCATCGGCGGGTTGTACGTACCCGAATTAACCATGCAGTCCATAATGAAGCAAGCCCAGTAAGTCCGAGTCTCAATAGCCACCGATATGGCGTCGTTTTTGCGCTCCGACGTGGGGTCCAGGGGATACGGCGCCACACGTAAGCTGTGAATTGCTTGCATGATTCGTATAGCAATGCCTGGTTTTGCACAGAGTCAGCAAGCTTCAGACAAAACTCGAGTAAATTTCCTCACCGCAGTATATCCATGCCTTGTGAAAGTCTCTGGAGCCCCATTCGTGCAGCGTGATGATCAGGAGCGCCTGCACTACTTGCACTTTGGGATGTTGCAGAATTAGGCCTGTAAGAAGGTCTTTGGCGTATGACGCATAGTGCTCGCGTGGTAATAGGCCTTCTGCCCACGTTGCGTTGAGAACGCATATCTGGGAGCGTGTCACCGCCAGCACTGTGCTAAGGAGTGCGATGATTTCCTTGGATTGGCGAGAGCGTAGCTCATCCAGAAAGCTGGGGAGATGCAGAATGGCCAGCTCCGGGAATTTGTTTGTGAAGACATTAAGGCACTTCAACACGATGCCATTCGGTAGATTGTTGATGTGCCTCTCGACACTGCTTTTGTCATACGAACTCAAGGATGGACTCGCATCCATAAAGTTCCCGGTTTCTTGCCGTGTATTGCGCGGATTCTCTGGAGCATCTTGTAGCGAGACATCTGGTGCTCCATGCTGTATGGGAGTTGCTGGCCAGATACCACTTTGGTCACCAGATGGCGTCGTCGAGGCTCGATTAGCCAAAGCCGTCCTGCGCCTAGTCTTGGCATTCGGAGTCTTGGGGCGACTCAGTGTGCAGCCTTTCAACTTGGATCTTCTACACCGCTGACACGGCGCGGTGCCGGTGTGTAGACATTTCACCTTGGATGCCCTATCCTACGTCAACATCTCCTTGCGCGCCATATGAGGTTGCGAAAATACCTACCGGCAATTATCGCATGATAAGCTCGTACGCATGCTATTAGCGGCTTGAGTCGGCTCACACCGAAAGACCAGCCAGAAAAAAGATGGATTGTGGTCGGGAATGATGCTGTGATGAGGGCTCGGGAATGAGCGCGTGTGCTCGGGAAAGAGTTTTGCGTTTCTTTTCCGAAGCCGGACTCGGTGGGTCTGGCGATGTTCCGAGCAACGTGCGAGCAATTCCGACAGTGATTTGTCTCATTTGTTTAAATGGCTAAAATTACAGACTAGGAGCAATTTATAAGAATGTCACGCGTATAAGATTTAATTTCTAATTTTTATCTATAATGTAGGCCGTGCAGTTGAGCATGTCGTTTGCTTCTATAGCCTTGGCTTTGCCTTACAAAGCACTCATGACTTTCTATATCTATGCTAAAGTCTATCATATGCGAGAATTATTTCATACTTTCGTGAACAATGATTTCGTCTTCTTGACTCGAAGAACAATGAAAAATATAACGCCAATAGCTGACATGGCGCCCGCGTAGTATGCCGCCGGACGATAGGCGGCCGTGTCTGTCCTGGTTCCAGCCAGCGAATACAGCTGAGCGGCGATGGGTGTACCCTGCGAAATGTTAGTAAGAGGCGCTCATGCTCAGGACACAAGTAGGCACTCACGAAGAAAAACCCAAAGAACCATCCTCCCCACATGATGGGTAGCACTCCCATCGTGTTCTGCTGGCCAAAGACTGATCCCAGGACGGTGGGGAACAGGCTGAAGAAGGAACCGCAGCCAATACCATTGATGACGGCAAAAACGGCCAGAACTCCCATACTAGAAGAAAACGGCCAGATGACGAGAGAGCTGATGGCACAGCATATCAGGGAAACGAGAAAACTGTTGAGCGGGCCTAACAGGGAGTCGGCCGTGTAACCGGCGCATACTCGTCCCACAGTAGAGGCAATGTTCCAGATCGTTAGGCCAATGATGGCGGTATTCCCGGACTGACTGATAGAGCGTGCAAAGATGGGGATAAAGTAGGGAGGGATGAACAACGGAAAGCAAGCAAGTGCTGAACCAAAGAAAATGACGAGGAAGTCGAATTCTTTAAAGCGGTTCCTAAGAAATATTAGAACAGAAGAAAAGAGACATCAGCTCATTGTTGCAGACTTACCATTGCAGCTTTGGCACGGAGTTTTGGGTTGATGTCGGCTGCTTCATTAAGCAGGCCGCGGGTAAACAGACTGCCCAAAGCATGAAGCCCAATACTCTGAATGTCCAGGGAGCACCGATCTTGTCAACCATGCTATTTGTAGCAACTCCCATCACCGCGGCGCCCAGACTACCGCCACCAAAAACAACGCCAGTCGCAAGGCCGCGGCGTTTGCGGAACCATTGCAGCGGTGCTGTCGAACAAGGCTATAACACTTGTCAGCAATATTTCAGATCGAAGCTGCCGTCCGCGGCACAATACCAAAATTGTTAAACCTCCTCCCACGCCAAAGATGACTCCGTGGGTCACAAACAAGGCACCGAGATGGTGCGTGACCCAGCTCGACGCGAATTCGCCCAGTCCAAGTAAAACGGCACCTGCAATGGCAGTCTTTCTATAACCAAATTTGCGGACGGCTTTGCCGACAAATATGCATATCGAAGTCATAAATGATGTCGCCAGCGAACCGACGAATGTGAGCGTCGTGAGAGACATGTTGGACTCGCGCGCCAGATGGGCCTGCAGGATCCCCCACGAGTAAATGACACCCATAAAGACAAAGAGCGAGCAGGCGGACGCTGTAACAACAACCCAGCCTCTCCAGCCGTCAAATCGCTGCTCTTCTTTTAGTGCAGAGCCTTGTTGGCTCTCGGAGCCGGTTTCTTCGTCGGATTGGGACATGGCGCGTGCCACGGGCTCTGGTTGTGATGGGGGCTTCTCGTCAGCCATGTCGTGCGGATGTTGTGAAATCGTCCCTACTTTGTATAATGAAAAAGAGAACAAAAGATGAGGCAGTGACCTTGATAAATACGGATTAATCCACTTTGCAGACCCGAAGCTGAATATTTTCATCCCAGTCAGGTTCGGCTCTGACGACGCATTCGAATCCGAGAATTGCCTGATTTGGACGCGGGCGGGCGGGCCGCCCAGTATTCAAAGCCGAGCCCGGCCGCGAATCGGGACTCGCATAGCTCTGGATGCATCCTTTAGAAATATGCACCCCAGTTAGTATTGTGCATTTAGGTGCTAGTTAACAGTCCAAAACCCCAGTTTTTGTCGTTGCTACGCCCTGCCGCTGTCCCTACACTTTGGCCTCACGTAGACAACGCCGACATCGTCCTCGGGTTTCGGGTCTGAAACTTGAGACGGACATCAGTCATGCTGATCGTGAGCCACTGTCATCGACTATATAATGAATGGCGAGTCCCCAAATCCAAGATATTCATCAAGACTGGAACGAATTCAAAAAAAAAAAAATAATAGAAGAACGTTCATAATGTCTCCGCACAGCAACGTGGACGAAAACATAACCCTTCCCTCTGCAAAGAGAACTGTAGAGGGAACGCACTTGATGCACAGATCTCTCAAAGTTGAACCTTCCATGGTTGATTCTGCGAAGGGCATCGAATTATATCTCTCTAACGGACGCACTGTCATTGACGCCTGTGGCGGTGCGGCCGTCGCCATCATCGGACACTGCAACGATGAGGTGAACCAGGCCATGCTTCGCCAAGCAAGCAAGGTCAGCTACGTGCACACGCAATCATACACAACCCCCGTGGCGGAAGACCTGGCAAACTTTATGCTGGATGGAAGCCCCCACGGACTGGAAAAGGCATTTTTCGTGTGCAGCGGCAGCGAGGCCGTCGAATCGGCGCTCAAAATGGCGCGCCAGTTCTTCTTCGAGAAGGGCGAGACGGAGCGCGTACACTTCGTCTCTCGAAAGCAGAGCTATCACGGGAATACGATGGGGTCGCTGTCTGTATCGTCTAACTTGGCGCGCAAGGTACCGTACCAAGGCTTCGGATACCAGCACGTATCGCATGTGTCGCCTGCATATCCTTACCGCTATCAAAGAGAAGACGAGACGGAGCCAGAGTTCGTTGAACGCTTGCTCGAGGAGCTTGAAAATGAGTTCTTGGCGGTTGGGCCTTCGAGAGTGATTGCGTTCTTAGCTGAGACGGTGGGCGGTGCGACAGCTGGATGCGTGCCACCGCCGCGCGGATACCTCAAGGGTGTACGAAGCCTCTGCGACAAGTATGGAATTCTACTCATCCTAGACGAGATAATGTGCGGCACTGGGCGTTGCGGTACCTACTTCGCCTTTGAGCAGGAAGATGTGACGCCCGACCTCGTCACCGTTGCAAAGGGCCTCGGAGGTGGCTACTGCTCCATTGCTGCCGTCCTCGCCCACAAGAGAGTTGTCGACGTGATCCGCCGAGGAACGAGTTCTTTCAACCATGGCCACACATACCAAGCCCACCCGATCTCGTGCGCCGCCGCATTAGCCGTCCAAAAGATTCTCCGGCGTGACAATCTGGTGGCGCGATGCGCCGCCATGGGTAAACTCTTGGAGGCCAAGCTGCGCAAAGAACTGAGCGACTGTCCTTCCGTGGGCGAGATTCGCGGGCGAGGCCTTTTTTGGGCCGTGGAGTTCGTGAAAGACAAGAAGACAAAGGAGACGTTTGACCCGGCTGTAACCTTTGGCATTCGTGTGCAGCAGGCGGCCTTTGATGCTGGTGTGGCGATCTACCCTGGCTGGACTACGGTGGATGGTAAGAAAGGCGATCATGTCCTACTGTCGCCACCATACACAGTGACGGAGGAGCAGTTGGATATGATTGTCCGTGTCGTCAAGGCGGCCATTACACAGCAGGAACAAATCTACTTGTGAAACTCCGCGACTTCCGGTATCCCTTTGCGGAGGAGCATCCTTTGTCACGGGAATGGTTATAGCAATTAAATGAAGGTGAGCCCGAAGATATGTCATATTCTTAGCAAATTCGGCCATAATAGAAGTGCCTATAGCACTTACATATAAAATAGATATACCAACGGCTTATAAGTCTTTCTTTACCCTATAGGTTCTTATTACATTGATGGGTAACTATTGAAAAAGAAAATTTTATAACTAAATGAATGTGGAGATTATTGTATGCAACCTTCGGATCTCTCTTGGTGAAGAAAGTATCATCCAACTGTGACGAGGTATTTTTTCGCGTTTCGTTTCCAGTTCTGACATAGTCTATACATTGTTGTATTCCCCGAACCTAGTGAGGCAGACCGGCTACAAAAATGATGCTCCTCTCCGCCGTCCGTCCACGGCTTGGTACCAGCGCCGTGGAATTCTGAAAAGAATCAAGTCCAAATACCGGCAACATCTGCTTATCTAGCGCGCTGATGACCAATCTGTCGGGCCTGACGGCTCCCTACCTCCGACTTCATGCAGCCTCTCCGAGTTCGCGAGCGGGATGAGACGAAAAACAGGATTTTTGCAATACAACCCGGACTGCATCAGGATAGCAGGTAGATCCTCAAGGTCGCTGTTGGAACTGCACATCACGCACTAACACAGCTAGCTTACTCCAAGTCGAGGGACTAGACATGTGGGCTTGCATCATAACGGCTCAGTGGTTTGCCTCCGGCTACTGCTAACTGTTCGAGCATGTGGAAGGACGGAAAGCTCCTAGTATGCTATTATTGGGCAAACAACTCAAGCGTACACGTATTTTTATTCCAGTTCATCCGATCTAGAAAGCATCCCAGTTTGCCGTGCATGGACGGTCTCAAGCTTGACCATTACTTGGATAGAAGTGAAAGCTTGCAACTGAGCTGTAGAAACAGGGCAATTTAGGGACTTGAATTTCCCCAGAAAATTGCGCATAAATAAAGGAAGTTATTCCTACCGTTCCTTGTCTTGTGCATCGGGTCAGCCGCGGCGCCGGCCTCCCACAGTATCCGCGGAGTCCGGAGGCTCGCTCCTCGGACTAATGCACAACCCCCGCGGCCAATGCAACCGTATTATATATAGTTGCCTCTCTGCCAATGCTTGATCGCAGATTTTCAACAGACCGTGAATCAATTTGAATTCATTCTCAACATGGCTGACTTTGCGAACGAACGAACTTACGCGGCCGGCGGCCTGCTGTTGCTTCTTATCGCCACAGTATAACACCCTGAGAAGACTGTAAGAATGTATCTGCTAACTAAAATATGTAGTACATCTTCCAAATCCTCAGAAAGCCAATTTCCAAAGTTCCTGGACCATGGTACTCGAAGTGGACACAAGTGGTTGAGAAATACCACTGGATCAAAGGCACACGGCCATATTATGTCCACCAGCTACAAGTCAAATACGGTACGACAGATGCATTTTTACCAGCCATACAATACTGACGCAGAGAAAATCAAGGCCCCATTGTCCGTGTTAGCCCGACGGAGGTTCACATTAACGACATCAGCGCTATCAAATCTGTGTATGCCACCAAAGAAACCTTCCGGAAGGCGCCATGGTACCAGCGACTTGCTCCATTCGGAACGCACACTATTTTCAATACAAACGACATTGATTACCATCGGCGTCACCGGCGTCTTCTTGCTGGACCCTTGTCGGAGACTTCTCTCAAGACTGACATTCCGTTGATTTCGAGTCGTGCCGATCTCGCGGTTGAACGCATGAAGCAAGAGATGACAAAACGGGGCTGCGTCGACGTGTACAAGTGGTGGTTCTTTTTCACGACTGATGTCATTGGCGAGCTGACATTTGGAGAGTCCTTCAATATGCTGGAGCAAGGAAAGGTGCGTCACTCATACATGTTTGCGCTGCTGTAACACGATGTTGACCACGAGAACAGAAAACGCAGTACGCAAAGGACATACAAAACATCGGCGTTCTCGGGGCGATATGCTCCATTTTCCCCAATATCCTCCCGTTACTTAGCCTACTGCGTGTGCCCATCTTCACAAACGCCGTTAAGGGGTTTCAACGCGTGCATTCTTATGCAGTGGAATGTCTGTCCAAACACAAGATTCTCGAAGGAAAGGGCGGCGGCTTGGTTCGACCTACCCTTTTCTCCAAGGTTTTCAAGGCAGCAGAGGAAGACAGCTGGCCTTTCGATGAGATTTGCGGCGATGCAAGAACTTACATTGTCGCCGGCAGTGATACCACCTCCAACACGCTGTCATATCTGGTCTGGGCCGTGTGCAACCACCCCGAAATCAAGGCCAGGCTGGTTGAAGAACTTCGCACCCTTCCGGCTAATTACACCGAAGCTGATCTGCGCCGTCTCACATACTTGGGCCATGTGATTGACGAGATTTTGCGCTTATACCCCGTCGCTCCGTCGGCACTTCCTCGAGTTGTGCCGCCAGGTGGCACGACAATGTGCGGTTACTGGCTACCAGAAGGAACCACAGTCTCCGCGCAGTCTACAACAATGCACAGGCATCCTGACGCATTCGAGGATCCCGAGACGTTCAACCCCTCTCGATGGGAGACTCCCACCCCAGCCATGAAGGACGCATTTATGGGGTTCGGAAAAGGTGCAAGAGGTGAGCAGCGGAAATGAAACCTATTGATGCTTATTAGTATTGGGTGCGGCTAACGAATTTAATTTTAGTTTGCATTGGCTCCCATCTTGCCATGATTGAATTGCGACTCGCGACAGCCAAGTTCTTTTTAGCATTCCCGGACTCCGCGGTGTCGGCACGCGAGGGGATGAAGGACCAAGAAATGACCGGGGGGCGCGCGTATTTTGTTGTGACGCCGGCGAATGACAGATGTCTGATCGAGGCAAAATAAACCGGACTTTGTAGTACGAACGCAATGTTTAAGAAGATACGGCAAGCGACTAGGACATGTACAGGCAAATTCAGTATCAAATACCATAATACGGCCCAGTCAGTGATTTGACAAATACGCTCAACTATTCCGTGTGATAGATGACAGCAAATAGAAATGGTAATGCCGACAGGTCCATAAGCCGAGAGTCTGTATACTGCTTGGTTGCCGTGGGCTAGCAGCCCGTGCTGGGCCGTCGCAACCATAACGCTTCGCTAAGGTGACCTTCCGCTGCTACATAAATATGCGGTCAGCCACCTGGTCAACCGTTTGAGGGAAATAGAGAAAGCAATTTCGTCAAATGACCGAACCACTGTCGTGTGACTTCAACAGCGAGAGACGCGGGGTTAATTAACTAGTTTATGACAAACCTCATGGGAACATGGGGGCAGGGCTGGCTCTTTGGTGGATATTGTGGTGGGCTTTGGCAGGGAGGCAGTGAACTTGGCTACTTGGCGCCGTAATGCAGTATGTCTGGCAGCTGGATTAAGCCCAAGCGCAGTGGGGGAATTGTCTGCAAAGACTACTGCATCGACCCGGTTACAGGAGCTTGCTTGGCCTTGTTAGTCGCGTTCCAACCAGTTCACTTGCACGTAGGGCAGACCTTTCCTCTGCAAGCTGATGTGAGTATACGAAGTCCAGTTAAGAAGGTTAACTCAATAATGAGTGTCAAGGTCAGATTAAGTTTATGCCAGGCACCGATTAGGGTCTACTTGTCAGCAACCAACACCTTCTCCACTCTACATTGTCACCCGTATCTGTTCTTTCTCCATCATTCGACAGCCGTAACCTTCAGCAAACGGCCCATTTCAGCATGGAAGCTTTCGCCGTGTCTACCTCCACTTATGTGTCGGCCAGATGAAGAAGCTTCTATTTTACCTTCTGCCAAGAGTCTGGGGACAACGCCATATCCCCACTAATTCGGGGTGCCATCACCAACCATCAACACTCTTCCTCGTCTGGTTAGCTGATATACAACGCCGTGTGGGACGCTTAAAGTCTGGGCACCGTTCACGACGTCGTGGACCAACGCCATTCTGCTCTGACAATATCTTTTGAGGCTCGGCACGCCCGCATCCTGCTCAGCGACACGACACCGGGGATTAGTGTGGGCTTCGCGAGGGAGGCCCAATCGCATGGCACGGCACTCGAATCCCACGACTCAAGCCCGCAGTCCTGCGTTGCGGCTGCCTCTGCCCCATGGGAGCTAGGTCGCTCAGCTGAGGCTCGGCGCATCTTGCGTTGCAACACGGGCAGAGCCGTTTCCTTGTTTTTGGCGGAACCGCTCGGCATGTTTGTCACCTGTGGCTTTTGGGCAGGGCTCGTCGTCTCGTCTCCCGCCCTATAAGAGGACGTTCGCCCCGTCGGATATCGGTTAAAATGTCAGTCTTTGACTTGTCTTACATATTCACCGCTTGAGGTTTGCTCATTTTGCAGGACCCCTCATCTCGGCGCTTGACTACCTCATATCTTCATCATGGCTGCCCTACTCAGGAAAGCATATCGGTTCCTTTCACCAGAAGCAGAGAAAGAGGAAGATGGACGCGATAAATGGCCTTCACGGGCAGCCTTTGTACTGGCCGCCATGGTACGTTGGGACTGCAGGCTCTAATGGTTATAACATACTGACAATTCATGACCAGGGTGGTGCTGTTGGTCTCGGCAATATGCTGCGTTATCCGTCGGTCGTCTTTGCGAACAATGGTGTTCAATGGTTCATCCCATACCTCATTGCACTCTTTTTCCTCGGCATACCTATTCTGGTACTTGAGATCGCAATCGGGCAAGCCTATCGTGGCGGCGCAGTCGTGGCTTTCCACGGGCTCAACAACAAAACCAAGGGTATCGGCCTGGGCGTCATCATGACCGGCTACGTGGTGGCGACGTATTATGTTCCCATCATTTCTTGGATCATGCGCTACTTTCGATCGTCATTCCAAAGCCCTCTACCTTGGACTGGCAGAGGCGAAGAGTTTTACATGCAGGATGTGATTCGAAATCCGGCCCCTATTGCAGGCGTGATAGAGGGCAATACAGTCGTGAGCTACGTTAACTATTCCGCACGAGGTATGGTTGGAGAAACGGTGGGATGGGCTGCATTTATATGGTTCCTTGTCTACCTTTGCATGTACAAAGGTGTCGGCGTCACTGGTCGCGCAGTCTACGTTACCATGGGTCTTCCCATTGTGATCATGTTCGTCCTTATCGGTCGTTCTCTTTCTCTGCCCAATGCCATTGATGGAGTCAAACTGTATTTTGCGGAATGGCACAGCGACAAACTTGCGAGAGGTGGTATCTGGCAAGCTGCTGTGGGACAGATCTTCTTTTCTATTGGTGTTGGTTTCGGATACTTCACCTCTTACGCTTCTTACAACAGCAAATACTCGAACGCTGTTCAGGACGCCCTCATCATTGCTTTCTCTAATTCCTTATACGAGATCTTGGCCGCCTTTGCCGTTTTCGGTGTCATTGGCTTCTTGGGCTACAAGCCTGAGGATGGCATCAAGCTTGGAACCTTCACCGTCGGATTCCTGACCTACCCACTGGCCCTGTCAGAAATGCCAGGTGCCAATGTATGGGCGGTACTGTTTTTCATCACCATTGCGCTTCTTGGTCTTAGCTCTGCTTTTGCCCTTGTCGAGTCTATTGTCACTATGATCTGCGACTCAAGCTGGGGTCAGCGTACCTCGCGGGTCTGGATCTCCACTGGCGTCATCTTCATCTCGTTTTGTCTTTCTCTTCTGTACTGCTCAGAATTCGGCTTCTACCTTCTCGATGCCGTCGACACCTGGACCAACAACTTGGCGCTTCTGTTTGTGGTCTGGTGCGAGGCTGTGGCTGTCACAAGCCTGTACCGTTATGTTGACGTTGCTGGTCAAGTAGGTGTCGTGTCTTATGGCATCTATAATGCGGGATACGTACTGTCCATGGTCCTTGGTGTCTCAGTTGCTCAAGCGGTCAGTGCTGAAGCTGGCGCTGGTACCGGATTCGGAATTTACGTCGTCGGTGCCATTGCTTCCGTCGCTCTCGCGCAGACACCAGACTCGATCGCGCCGTCTTTCTGGGCCAAGAACGCTTTTTTGAGCAAATTCTGGTGGCTGGCATTCTACTCTGTAAGCCAGAGCCTAATATGCAACGCGAAGCTGTGCACGCTAACAATTCCGCAGGCAAACCAACTCTGCCGTGACTTGAACAATGTCGTGGCTACGGGGAAGAACTGGAGAATCCCCGTCATCTGGGGCCCTGTCCTTCGCTATGTCTCCTCTCCCATCATGGCTGTTATTCTCTCCTTCGCGTATCCCACGTTTTACAAGGTTCGCAATGACCCTCTGCACATTTTCGCATTTGCCGTTTCTCATGTGGTCATGATCCTGGTTGCCCTGGGCTTCATTATTCCACGTGCATTCGACATTTTCGTCCCCCGGGACAAGCTGCACGTCGGAAAATCCGTCTATGCACCACAGGTTATTATACTCGGTGTTCACGAAGGAGAGGAAAATGCGCGCATGGAGGCAAACAGTCCAGATACAGATGAGGACAAAGGCAGGGCAGATATAAGAGAGACACGCCAGCTGTAGTTTGTTGTTTATGGTATAAGATTGAAATTAGTCAAATTTGGGATGTTTGAACAAATAAGAACTGAACATGGAAAAATGCTTGCTTAAAGAGAATACCTGGACATAACACATTTCGGCAAAGGCTGTAGCCCGAATACGACTGCTGAGAAGGTAAAGCTTCCCGTGTCACCACGATTGCCACCGGTTGGTATTCTTCCTGGCCACTTGCATAGCGAATAAACCGCCCGGTTTGGCAATATAAGCTATGTTATTAATTGGACTAGGATGTTGCCCAAATGACTGTAAGCGGTGGCGTTTCCGCCGAGCAGAGCGACGGCGTCAGCCAAGGTCTTGGTCGCGCAGCCACTCCAACCAGCAAATCCCAGCGATACAAAAACGTAATACAGCTCTACGCGAACCGTAGAGGCTGTGGTCCACGTGAACTACTTGTTATGGGCATCTTGTAGCTTTTCCTCTCGGCCGACAGTTGAGGCCGCAGGCTCATGGCCAGGCACCTTCGCTTAAAATGTCAAGAGGCTGGATTTATTCATGATTACGTGGCACATGTGAATTCGACAGTAACCATCAAAGATAATGAAGGAATTTCTTGCACTCAGGGCGCTATGATTCCGCCCCTGGCTCACAATCGGCACCCATATAATACATATATAAACGAAATGGACATTATTTTCCTAGATTAAGCATTACATCTTAGGCTGCAGTCTTCTTCCCAGCAGCGCCCTTTATACGCGCAACAAGTGCATTAAGCTTAACTTTCAGCGCTGATGGCGCCACCTCATGGGCGCCCACCATGCGACGCACGATGATGTTGTACAGGCCACCAAACGCAAGAGCAATGGCAGTGGAGGTCAAAATAATGACGTTGTATGGCATGCTAAAGTCCGGTGTGGGCAAGTAAAGCAAGAGTCCCGTGGTGCGCAGGCTCATGGCTTGAGGACGAAGGGTGGTGATGACGGCAGCCGCGACATCGAAGCCACGGTTGGCATCGGGTGGGTATTCAGTGTATCGCAAAATCGACTTTTCAAAGTCATATGTAAGGAAAACCGTGCAATGAGGAGGGATCTGAACAAGCAGTTCGAGCTGTGTGCCGCGCTCACGGTCGAGTGCTGGACGGTAGTATATCTCCTTGATGATGTCACTGCCGTTATTGCTGGTAGTTGTGCCAGTCGAAGACGAAATGCGAGCAGACAGAGTATAAAGATAGATGCGCATGAACCACGGCAGCGACTCCATGTAGACAAACTCTACCTCATCGTCACTAGGGTTGGTCAGAATCGCCTGCACACCACCGTGCTCCTGGCCATAACCAGTCAAACTGCGCTCGGCAAAGAGAATAGGAGTCTCGGGGTCATTGATTTCTAAGCCTTTGCCGTCGACAACAGTATCCGGCTGTGTAAGAACAAGGGTGAATTCTCCATCTTGGGGAATGTTGTAGCATCGTTTGGGCTTCTCCGGGTCTTTGATTTCGTGTGAGCCTTCCGAGGAGAAAACGCCCCGTGAATGCGGGATGTGCAGGCAGACTGGAGACACGGAGGGGTCGGTCAGCGGGCATGCACCCTGCATCGTGCGGCCAAAGACCTGGGACAGAGTCCAGTCTTGCCCAGTGAGGTGGTCAGCAGGGAAGCAGGTGTCTTCCGCATGGTAAGACTTGGATGTATCACAGACGAGGTCGCTATCGTTGGGAGGTCGAGGGATCGGGTTATCTGACGAACGTTAGTATGCGATGTCAACAGATACTACCAAGGTACGGTACCTCTTGGTCTCTTGGATCGGTTTATATCAAGAACCATATCAATGGTCTCCTCCATTTGCAAGACACATTTGCCATCTGCTTCACAAATTGGCTTTACGTCGATAGCCATGCTTTGAAAAGAGGCGTCAAACAACTTGTGTCCGTCGAGAAGGCTCGCAATGCCGGCTTTTCCCTTGCACGGAAGCAACTTGAGGAATGGCGTCAGGTTTTCCGTGCAAACAACCTCGTGCGGTAGCACACCGTGCAGCAGTCTCGAATTTGCAAGAGCAGCGGCCTGGTGGTGACCCTCTGGCTGGAAGGACATTACTGGGCGAATAGTCCTCGTCTCGTCGATAAAGTTGAGACTGGCGCAGAACAGACCAGATAGCGCATTGGTCAGAATAAGCCATTTCTTGTCCGCTTCTTCGTCCGTTTGCGCATCTAGCCACGCCCACAACTCAACACCCTGCCCGCCTTCCTTGCGGCCCTCCCAGGGCCTAGCGCCCCAAGATTCAGTATCCCATCGGCCCAGCGCGAAGCGCAAATGCAGTTCGCGGGTGCCAGCATATTGTAATATTTGGGCGAGAGATCGCGGAAAGAGCCTGAAGTTTTGTGCCTCAAAATCCTCCACTGTGATATTCGATCGAAAGTTGAAGCTCGCGAGCAAGCCCGACAGGGGCAGCGGTCTTAGATTCAGCTGCTCATGATAGTCGGCCGACGCGGAGACGAAAACGCTAGGAAGAAGGAAGAGAAGGAATGGAAGTAGGCGCGTCATCATGAAACGAGAGTGTGAATCAGCTGCCTTAATGCGACAGGATTTCCATCTCAGTCCGGTACGGTGGCGGGCGATTGGAAAGGAAACAAACCACCTACTAAGGAAGCTATCAGCTAAGCTTGCCTTCCATTTGACTCGTCCGGAGGCGACGTGGCGCGCCTGTAGGGAAGGGAACGTGGGGGGGCCTTGACAGGCGGTCAGGGCTGGCAGAATACACGGCGCATCCCAAGCTTTTGGCGCTGGAGTCGCAACCCAGCGCGAGCTTCATCTCAAAATTCTGTCGCTGTTATTGTTTGCTGCACAATACACAGGCAGGCTTTAAGAATTTCGTTGGTCTTGAAAAGCCTGCTCCTGATAGCCGTTTGAAGACAAACGTCACATATCGCGACCATGGCCGCCGAACAAAGAAAGCTGCTCGAGCAGCTGATGGGCGCATCTGTCACATCGCAAGCCGCCAAAGTTTCTTTTTCTGACCCAAAGCTCTGTCGCTCATATATTGCCGGCACATGCCCACATATTCTATTCACCAATACGAAACAAGATCTTGGACCATGCCCGAAGATTCACTCCGAGGCTCTCAAGGCCGAGTACGACGCCATGTCGGAGCGCGAGAAGAGCAAGCTCGGGTTCGAATACGACTACATCCGCCACTTGTACCAGTACATCGATGAGTGCAACAGAGGAATCGAAGCAGCCCAACGACGGCTGAAAAAGACGCCTGAAGAAATTCGACAAACAAATGTCATGGTACGTGTTTCATGTTTTCAGCCCACCGGCCCAAGCGGGCTTTGGACGCCTTCCCCTCTTCCCAATTCGTGTAACGTAGTGACGCATTGCTGACCCGACGTGACACTGTAGCTGAAAGCGATCTCCGACCTCAACACTTCCATCCACAACGGACTCCTCGAGGTTGAAATCCTGGGCTCTATGTCAGAGGTGTCGCGCGCACAAGACGAACTCTTCCGCGTGCGCCAGGCCATGCAGGCCAAGGCAGAAAAAGAAAAAGAACTGAAGGCTCTTGCCGATACATCTGGCCCGTCTGGCCACCAGAAGCTTCAGGTCTGCGACGTATGCGGCGCGTACCTCAGTCGCTTGGACAACGACCGCCGCTTGGCAGATCACTTTTACGGCAAGATGCACCTGGGCTTTGCGCAGATGCGCAAGACGTACGATGCTTTCCCCAGGGAGATGAAGGCTAGGGCGAGGACCATGCATGACGATGACGGGCCCGGCGGCGGCGGTCCCAGAGGATCAAGGGGGCACGGTGGAGGATACAAGGGCAAGGGTGGCCGTGGGTACCGCGGAGGCTGGTAGATTGTATCATATTGAGGTTTGCATGTGCATTGGCGTTTATTGGCTTGTGGGGTTGGAGTTTTCACAGGAACACAGTTAGATATGTATTCTCTTGCTGTTTTACAATGGCGCTTGGTTCAATATACCCTCTCATACATGAGATTTGAAGTCGACTTTCTCTGAAATGGCAATTTATCGCTAGAGATTCAACCTGCTTGTATCTGTAACCAAAGAGCGTCCCAATATCCCGTCCCGTAACGCTGTTTGTTGAGTCCTGTTGTGTTATTTCGCAGTCATTTCCAAAAAAAAAAAAAAAAGATGTCCATAAAAAATGAAGAAAGAAGAAGCGCCCTACCCGATAGTTCTCAATCTGTTTCCGGCAATTACAATCGCGTTCGTCATTAACCTGATACAACATAATCATGCTCGTAGTACATTAGCTTTTGGCGGCTGTGGCATTGTTGACCTCGTCAAGGTACTCCATCTCGTCATCCCATTTGCCAATAGCAGGCGCAAACCGGGGCAACGGCGCCATGCTAGCTGGCTTCGGTGCGCCTTCGATGGGTTCTGCCTTGGTTTCGGGCTTGGGGGGCAGAGATGGGAAATCATCTTTGCTGGGGACGGTAGCGACCGTTGGACTGCGACCGTTGCCCGAGGCGCCGCCGCGCCCGCCGCCACGGGCCTCGCCTCTGTTGCCTCTTCCGCGACCGCCGCGCTCTCCACGACGAGGCCGGCCATCGGTGGATCTCTCGGTGTCTGGACGATCCGGTGTAGTCACCTTATCTTCGTCGTTGGCGTCTCGCGCAAACCGGCTGCCGCGCAGGCCAGATCCGCGAGCGCCAGCCTTTGATCCGCGAACACCGCCGTTTGCGCCTCTGAAGGGACGACGGGAGTTGTCTTCGCCGGTCGATTCTTTTCCTTCATCCCATCCGCCTTCTTTCATTGTCATGGCTTTGAGCTTCCGCTCTCTGTTCTTTGCGCGTTCTTCTTCGAGGCGACGACGCTGCTCCTCGTTTTGTCGTCGCTTCTCGGCATTTTCGGCCCGCTGTTTGCGCGCTTCTTCCATTCCACGCGCGTAGGCCTCGGCGTGCTGTTTCTCATCCTTTTCAGCCTTTTCAAACTTGCGTGCCTTTTCTGCTGAAAGCAGCTTCATCTTGGCCATCTTGGCAGTCAGCTCCTCCTCGGTGAGCTTCTGCCGAGGATTGGCGCCAGACTGCATGCGGGCATCTACAGCACCTCCGACAGGCTTTTTTGTGCCTTGTCCATTGTTCCTTCTGTTTCGTGATGCGGGCGCATTCGTCGCTGGGGTTGTCGAAGTGCCATCTGCGGCAGACTGGCCCTCGTTCCTCGCTGGCGACGTCGACTTGGGCGACTGCTGTTGCTTTGGCTGTTTCTGCTTCGGTTGCGCTTTCGGTGCTGGCTTGTCTGCAAATCGCGACTGCGCAAGACCACCTCTTGGAGGCGGCGGCGGCTTGGGCGACTTGGACTTGCGCCGACGACGACCTTGGCTTTTGCCAGCAGCGGCCGCGGCGGCCAGAGGCGCAAGCGCGGATTCGATGTCGGCCGGATGAGGTATCAGATCAGAATGTGTAATGTAATATGAGGATATTTCGATCGACGCGTCGTTAGGAACGATGGTGGTAACGCCGTCCACAGGCTCAAAATCATCGTCGTAAAACAGATCGTCGTCTGTACGCCCGCCGAATTGATCTTCCATTGTTGCGCAGGCGTCCGATAGGGCGCGCTTCGATCTAAAAGCGACAAACGATATAGAGAAGCACTTTATGCGATGGCAGTAGCAAAATGATGAACGGGGCGTCGCCGATGAGAGATTGGTGACAGAGATGTGACGGGAGAGTTGTGGAACGTGAAGAGCGCAAGCGGTGCAAAAACTCCAGCTTACATGGGCTGCGCTGGCTGCCCGGCGAAAAAAGCTGGTGGCGGGGAAGCGCTTGCTGGAAACGGCGATGGGGTTGGTCAACCACATCCCAAAATACCTTTGTATGTCATATCGATCAAATGGATATCTTCTAAATTTTCCATAGAAGTAGCTGTAATTGTTCTTGATTAACTTGCATCTCGCCAAATTGCCCACTGTCCCATTACTGTTGGCAGGGAGCTCTTCTCTCAGCAAAGCTAATTGGCGAAGATCGTACAACATGCCGCGCTTCTCAACGCATTTTTCCTAATTCCTCCTTCAGAGAATCCAGCTTGGAGCAAAACGTTATTGCTTGCTGCGTTGTCGGCAAAGACGCTGGCTTCTAGGCTTTGGAGCCGTGGCCAAGTCCTGAATAGCCAGGGAGCGAGGCCCATGACAGCTTCACTTGCGTGGCCCTGGTTCTAAGCCTTTGGTAATAACAGATACCCAATCGACCATGTCTTATATGACATACCGTCTCCTGCATGTACAACAAGTCGACCAATAAATCGTGCCTCTACTGAGAGGCCCTCTCCCGGATCCGATTTTGCGCATATCGCCACGGCTCTAGGGTAAGACGCTCCGTGCTGGTTCTTATCTGGTGGTGATAATGAATGCGAGATCATGGTCCCAGTTGATCAATTACCGCTTTGTGTTTAACTCTTGTGTCAATCGAGCAGCATCTGAGAGAAAAACCGGCGAAATAAGCAGACGATCGGTTTCGAATAGCACGGCGCCAGCTGCAGCACTGAGCAGTGAGGAAGCTTCTTGATAATGCATGCAGTCAGCTATTATTGAAAGTCTGGAAAGAACTTGGTGGAAGTATGATACAAGAGCTTAGTGTTGGTTAGACCTTTGGTGATGTTGATCGGGTATGACTTATTGTCATTACTCCAGTAACTCTCGAACTGGCCGATAACTGATTCTTCAGTGTAAGTACAACAATTGGGTAATTAATGCCAGGCTAAAAAGTCAAGAAATGGCAAAAAATCATACTTGTCTTTTTTATACGAGAGTAGATTTCCAAACAGAACCAGAAATTTAGCCATTCCACTAACTAGATTCTCTTCTATGTAGGCCAGATTATTTGTTTGAAATTGTTTTCAGCCAGCCTAATGTACTCTTTGTAATACGTTTCCCAGCATTAACAGGTATAGCGCAACTGTCCATGTCTCAGTAAATTGACGAGACACGATGCTCCATTTTTATTAATGTAGCTCTTATTAATTCCAAATGCTTGCGGGTGTAATCCTGCTGCCGGTAAGAAGAAGCGTTTTTCGTGTTATAACTCGCCATGTGGTACATTGCTGGAAGAATTAGCACGTACAAGGTATTAAAGCCACGATACTCGCTGAAAAGCAGGCTGGGAAAAGCCGCGATTTCTTATTAATAAATTGGACTACAAAAGTCCCTGTTTGTAATGCAAATTATGTAAAACTAGATCAGACCTCGCCACGCTGCTCTTCTACCAAAACAGTGAAGCCGTAGTAGCCTTGACCTGTAGGAGCGCCTCATCGGACTTTCTCAAGTTAGCCGACCCTGGCCAACTAGCAAGCCGTGTTGAGGCCTGCTAATCAATGAAAATACCCATAGTTGACTAGTTACCTCTCATTTTGCGCCGCCTGAAATCGGGCTGTGGCGCCTTGGGGGACGGGGGGAATCCCCAGGCGGGCCACACATCCTGGTATGATTTCCCGCTTCGAAGAGCACATGCGTTCACACCGAATGTCCCACTGTTGCAGCTAGGGTGTGAAGACAAGGGCCAACCCGACTAACACTGATCAGCAGCTCCAGGCGGAGTTGTGGGATCAGTCGGACTAGCGATACAACGCGATGTTACCTTTCGCTGGGCGAGAACTAGACGCCTTGATTTTAGCTCTGTAGTGGGTAGCAGGCAACTAACTGACTTTGCAGGCGCAGCCGCGCCATGTACGCCGCAAGAGCTTGCGAGAAAAGAGATTGCATTCTTGAGTTTTCGGCACGCAGGACAAGTCCAAAGCACAGCACGAACTCATGACAATGAGAGGAATCTTCGAAATCATACGGCATTCGGGCACCGAGACCGAGATCACATTGTGCGGCGGACCGGACGTCGCTAACTGGATGCCACCTTGTGCGATGGCCGCCAACTTTCGACGACTCAGAGGGGGAGTGGCTACCAACGTAAATGGAACCAACTGGTGGCGTATGGTCCAAGCTTTCTAAAGAAACGTCGTACCAACTTGCAGGTACTTTTGCAAAAAGAGGGTGTGCGAAGATGCCGTCTGTGGAGCCTCGCCGCGTTGGGAGGATGGCAACTACCAACATCACCAACGTCGCACATCGAGTGCTTGATCGTTGAGCCAGGCCATGATCTGACGTCCGATCTGGACATACATTGGCCGGCCTTCGAATCCTGTAGTTTCTGACTCTCACAAAAAACAACGACTTGATTTCGACTTTTGCCTGGTAAACGCGAAGTCCGCGGATTGTCGCGATTTTTGTTGGTTGGTTGGTTCGACTTTGTCGTATCCCACACATCCTCCCCCCCCCGCCCACACATGCTTTATTGCGCGCCCTCCTTCTTGGCTAGCGCTGCATGTCTAGGCGCTAGCGCTGATAGGGAGTTTGCTTTGCGGTTGGGGGGTGTTGTGCGGGCGCAATCAACTCAGGGCCGACTAATAGCGACGGACGCGTCGCCGGCCCGGTCCATACATGCTGTAGTTAATCCCCTCACCAAGTGAATGCATAGGTGGCTGGACTACTGGCGCGCCGGTTGCTCGTAGTTGCATCTCGTGTTCCTTCCCACCGCCAAAAAGAACAGACCTGGTTTGGATTGGGCGTCCGTGTAAGTTTGACAACGGAGCAAGGCTGCCCCGCGCCCAGAAGCATGACAACACCCCCATGTTGGGCTGCAGGCATAGTTGTTAACTAATGTGGACGCAAACTGAACTGGGCAGGTGGGTTGTAATTGCTTGCTAATATCAGGTCGCTGCAATTGACCTGAGCAACGTTCAGGCTATGTAGCGGCCGCAGTGGTCGGCTCGCCCTATATCGCCTTGATTGCTTAGGGAGACTTCAGCAAATATAAACCCCTTTCTCATCGCTTATCCTGTTTCATTCAGGTCTGGAAATACAGAAAAAGAACCTTTAGTCGAAGAACAAGAAACATACAAGCCTAACGGCCACCTGGTGCCAAGATGAGCGACGACTCTTTTGGCCCGCAACTAAAGGGCCACTTCGACTTTACCCTGCGGTTTGAAAACATATTTTTCCAGATTGTTCCTTCCATCTTTATTTTAATTGGTCTTCCATTTTATTTACGTTCGTTGTTCAAAAGAACTGCTCTCGTCAAAGCCGGACTTCTGCTCTGGACCAAGCTAGCTATTGCTTTATGTCTCGTCGCCTTGCAAATCGCCAACCTCGCTTGTTTTCACAAAATCTACGCCGAGAATGGCCTGAGTACCGCGGTACCAACGGGTGCTGCGGCTCTCACTTTCTTATCATCCATTGCTGTTGTCGGTATAGTTTATATTGGACACTTCTACTACTATGCTTCGCCCGCATTTCTCGGCTTCATTCTCACAGTCACGATCCTTCTGGACAGTGCAGTCGCACGTTCCTTGTCCCAAAGAGGTGGATTCCAGACCGTTGCCGGTATTCAGACTGCGGTCCCAGTCCTCAAGACTCTACTCGTCATCTTGGAAGAATTATCTAAGCGATCTCTTTTCCGAGACAAGGACGCGAGGTCACTGCTTGCCCGTGAAGCGGTTGCCGGCTTTTGGAGCCGATCTTTTTTCCTATGGGCGAACAATCTACTGCTCCTTGGGTTTAAGAAAGAGCTGGACAGGGAACATCTTGGAGACGTGGGCTTTGATACGGAGGAGCTTTTTAACGAGTTTGCTAAGTGTTGGCGGAGGGCAAACAAGGAGTCAAAATTTGCCCTGCTGCTCGCTTGCATCAAAACTGTACCCGAATTCTTTATTTTCGTCATATTCCCCCGACTAATGTCCACTGGATTTAACTTTGCGCAGCCATTTCTGCTCCAAAGAGTGGTCAGTACTATCTCAGGCAACGACCCAGACCCGAAAACGACGTCGGCACTGATTGGTGCAACGGCCCTCATTTACCTCGGAAAAGCTATGTCCAGAGCTTGGTACATGAGCTACAGAAACAAAATCAAGACCAGTGTGCGTGGCATGCTTGTCGGGGCTTTGTATAACAAATCCCTGAGGCTAAGCACCGCCGAACTGTCCAGCTCAGCTGCTCTGACACTGATGAGCACCGACGTCAATGGAGTCCAAGGTCTCATCACTCTTGCGTACGAGAGTTGGGCGAGATGCATTGAGATTGGACTTGGTCTAGGTATTCTGGGAGTTTTTGTTGGTGCTTCGTGCATTTTCACCCTGATACCCGCCATTATTGCTTCAATTTGTTCGAGATTTGCGACCAGGAAGATGGTGGTTACTCGCAAACGATGGAATGAGCGCATCGAGTCGCGCGTTGCAGCCACATCTAGCATGTTGTCACAAATCAAGGACATCAAGATGACAGGATTGGCTCCCATTGTTGCAGACAACATTCAAAAACAAATGGACACAGAGATCAAGGTCTCTATGGGCGATCGACACGCTCGAACGACTACTTGGGCGATTTGCGCGTTGGTTGACACAGTGTCACCGGCCCTCGTTATTGCTGCAACTCTATTTTGGACACGACGAGATACCGGTATATCTGTGGCTGACTTTTACACGATTCTTGCGCTCACGGGGATGGTAACGACGCCGTTCGTCAGTATTCTTCTCGGCCTGCCTTACTGGGCTACTGCTTGGGCGTCAGTCCAAAGAATCCAGAAATATATGTGCAAAGAAGAAGTAGAAGATACCCGTATACATGGGCTCGATGTGACGGTATCGGATGAAAAGTTCGCTGTTTCGGAAAGTCAAGGACCAGAAGACGTCAACCACAAGGCAAAACCTCCTTGCATCGCTGCTGAATTCAAAGAAGTATCGGTGTTTACCCTAAGCAATATTTCTTTTCGTGCCCTTCGGGGCAAGAAGACTATGCTATGTGGCCCTGTTGGATCCGGAAAGTCCACAATACTCAAAGCAGTACTAGGCGAGGTTAAGCTAAGCAGTGGAACGGTATCTTTGTTCTCCAAGTCGATCGCATATTGCGAGCAGGAGCCTTGGATACTCAACACCACCATCGAAGAGAATATCATTGGTCATCTCCCTCGAAACTCAACTCTTTTGCTCAAAGTCATCCACATCTGTGCTCTTGATATCGACTTGGCTCGCCTGCCAGATGGCATCATGACATTGGCTGGTAGCGAGGGTTGTAACCTCAGCGGCGGACAGAAGCAGAGAATTGCACTCGCCAGATCTTTGTACTCTGAATCGGAGATTCTTTTACTGGACGATGTCTTTAGTGCCCTGGACATTCCGACGGCAACGATCATCAGAGAAAGACTTTTCGGAGAGAACGGGCTGTTGTGCGGCAGTTCCACCACCCTAATTATGGCGACAAACATACGTGAGTGCAAACTTGGCTTTTTAAACCAGAAGGTGACAAATAGTTAACTAAGTTTCCCACAGAGAGTCATCTTTCCGATGCCGATACTGTGTTCGAGTTAACTGAAGGTGGTGCGATCCAAGAAATCCCACCGCCCAAGCCTGAATCTGTTCAGCGAACGGCCGAAGCTACAACCGTGCGTCATCATGATAGCTCTGAATCTGACGGCGGTATGGATGAAAAGGGAGGCACGACTGTTATCGTTTCGGGTGGCGATGACCAAACCGCGAAAGCTAGACATGGAGACTTGTCCATCTATGCCTACTTTTTTGGTGCAGCTGGTCCAGCTCGCATCACAGGCTGGTTGGCCCTTGTTATTCTGGCTGCTATTGTGGAGAAGTTCCCGCGTAGGTTCACCACATCAACACTGAAATGGTTCGTGGCCCCTCGTTACTAACATTCGATGACAGCTATTTTCGTCCGAATCTGGCTTGAGAGGGCTCCCGACAGCCGCATTTACTACATTGGCTATGCCGCGTTTTCCTTGATCAACCCAATATGCAACATGCAGTCCGCGCTGTACGTAAATTCGGCATTTTTGAATGCAAGTACGTCGCTGACAAAAACAGGGCTTACTTCTATCTCATCAATGCGGCAACCGCTAAGTCTTTGCATCGGAGCCTCGCCGATACAACCGCTGGAGCCACACTGGATTTTTTGACAAAAGAAGACACTGGTGTGCTGTTGAATCGCTTCAGCCAAGATATATCAGTTGCAACGCAAGAGCTGCCACTCTTCATTATGCCTACAACTTGGTGTAAGTAATGCTAAAAGATTGCGCCTTGAGCCGCTCTGATTGATTGACTCCTGTCATTAGTATTTTTCTCAATCATCATCGATATCGGGATCATCGCATCTGGAGCCAACTACGCGGCGCCAATTCTGCCTCTCTTCCTGCTGCTTGTATACGGCGTACAGTATTTCTACCTCCGCACTTCGCGACAGCTTCGTTTTCTCGAGCTCGACGCGTCGAAGGCACTGTATAAGCACTTTAAAGAAGCAGGCAAAGGAATTGCCCACATTCGCGCTTTCCAGTGGCAGCACGGATTCACGAAGCAGCTGTACCTTGCAATGAACGAGACACAGAGGCCTGTGTACTCTCTTGTCTGCATCCAGCAATGGTTGGCTACTGTCCTGGACTCCGCGACTGCGGTAGCTGCCGTGTGTGTCGTCACTTTGGCACTGAAGTTTACGTCTCAGACTTCAAAAACAGCCATCGGCCTTGCATTGCTAAGCCTCATAGCATTCAGCGAGCTTCTAAGCGAATTCATTGCCATGTGGACTGAGACGGAGACGAGTATCGGTGCTGTTTCGCGAACTCGCGAGTTTTCCCAGACAACACCAATAGAAGAAGACCCCGAAAAAACAAAAGCTCTCGAAGCAGGAGTCCCGGAGAGTTGGCCCGAGTCCGGCAAGATTGAGCTTACAGATTTGAGCGCAAGCTACCAGGCCAAGAGTTCATCACCGCATACAGCATTCGAGAACGTCACTCTGTCAATCCCATCCGGTAAAAAGGTTGGCATTGTTGGCCGCACCGGGAGTGGCAAGTCCTCTGTTCTGCTCACAATTCTGCATCTATTGGAGCACTCTGGGAGTGTCAGTATTGATGGCATGGACACGAGACAAGTGCCGCGCAACGTGTTGCGTACTCGAATTACAACCATCACTCAGTCAGGTCTTGAGTTGCCCGGAACTGTAAGGTTCAATATCAATCCTTTCGGATCGTTTACGAGACCAAGCCAAACTGAAGTAACTGATGATATGATGATTGACATTCTACGTCGCATTGGTTCCGGCCTGTGGGAAAACATTGAATCACGTGGTGGCCTCGACGCCGACATGAACGCTTTGCAGCTGTCTCAGGGGCAGAAACAGCTTGTGCAACTCGCGCGTGCAGTGATACACAAACAAAGCGTTGGATCAAAAATTATTTTGGTGGACGAGGGCTCCGCAAGCTTAGATCAAGATACGGAGCGTCGTGTCCAAGGAATCATGGCGGAGGAATTTCATGACTGCACCGTACTCACTATATCACATCGTCCAGCAGCCCTACATAATGTCGATTTTGTGGTAAGGATGTCAGATGGCAAGGCCGAGATTATTAATCAAATTCGGGCGACTGGGCAGTTTGGAGTAGAATCAGATGATTGATATCTTTGGGGCTCTCGTTTTAGCTTATTTTTGCGTAGATTAGCGCAAATACATCCTGGCAACATCTTTCAAAATATCTGTGGCAGCTATAAAACACCGTCTGGGCTTTGCTTCACATGTAGAACACCATTTTAGACACTGATGAGAAACTTCCAGTAATCTGGGCGACCACATGCAAAGGGGCATTAGGCGGCCGCCTGGCCGCAAAGTTAGCTGAGAACCCACTGAATTTAGTCCAATAGGTTGCTGCCCCTCGGCGGATAACTGCAGTAAACCGTACTGCAGCTGACTGGCTTCAGGGCTTGATCCTTACTTGTTAGTCGGTCCAGCGTAATATGAACTATCTCCACCAAACCTGCAACGTCCGAGTCCCGCCAGCCTCGTTCTGCAGGTTTCTCGTAGTGAGTCTCGTAATTCCGGCATGTTGACGCGTCTTGATAAGTAAGGGAATTCATCGAAAAACAGAACCATGCTTGCACTCGCAGCCAAACAGAGCATCTATCATCATGATGTATTGATATCCTGCAATGTCTTGAGAATGTTAACTTGGGTGCCCAGCACTTGGTAGCGTGTAAATTCCAATTTCTTCAGGGGCGGCCTTGCCAAACTGACCGGCGGCGCTCGGTAACTCGCTGTTAGACCTGTCGTCTGTACGAAGTCGCATTCAAAGACAGGCTAAGCAACGGCCATCACCTTTTCAGCAGGGCCGCCGCCATGGCTACACTACGCTCCGTGAAGCCCTGGGAAAGCTGCGAATGAAAGCCCGGAAGCAAGGCCGTCTGCGGGAGTGACTCGTGAGGCCAGTCTAAAATTCCTGCGCGCCCAACTAGGGCTAAAAACAAGGCTGGAAGCAACATCAACGGCGGGGCGTCACAGTCTGTGGAGTCAGGCTGGTGGGTGAGTACACCAGGCTCTGGACTGCTGGGACTGAACAACAGCTGTAGTAGTTACGGAGGAGAAAGCAAGTATCTTCACGTCCCGAGAACTCATTTATTACTACTCCATGCTCGTAGTATGTACGCAGTCCATGGCAACCGGGTCCCGCTCTGCTGTCTGCATGGTGGCCGGAACCTGCGCAGTCCCTAGATGGAGGTGCCTTTTGGAGCAACAGCGGGTGGCAGCCGCAGCCGCGCCTCGGAAATTAAGGAGCAAACTGCACAGCAACCCCTTCCCTTCATCGTAGCAATGGCTCAAGAGAACCTGGTTTATCTCGGTGCTGACTGAACTGTACTAGGTGAAATGATTTCACAGTGAAATAGAGCTGGAGCAAAGAGATCAAGAGGAGACAGGCAGAGGGAGAGCTGCGCCCAGACAACTCAATTATCGTAATAAACCACGCAGACCCAACTAATGACGAGGCGCGCCCGCCATATATTAACTAATAGTTAATGGATTTGGAAATTCACGCCCCCCCTTCCCCCCCCCCCCTGGCCTCTCTCTCCCCGGTTAGCTGCAAACCACCTAACTAGGGACTAACTAACTAGTTACCTTCACCCCATGATATCTCTCAGCTCACGCCGTGGGTTCCACCGGCCGCTGTTAGTCCTGGCAAAGATTCCCATGCGCCTCCAGCTGGGCGGACATAAATACTCGCAGCACCCCGCCCGCACTCGCAACCGCCAAACACGGGCCCCGTTGCCTACAAGCGCTCACCAGCACTCGCAGCCGCGGTTTCTGATTCTTCAAAATGGCCGACAGCGACGTGGCAGCCATGACGAGCCCAATTGGCCCCCATCCCTTTGGCCCCTCGGCATTCCTCATCGCCCTGGAGCGTATGTACTGTTTCGTTCCAGCCATTGCCATCATCGGCACACTGCCTGCCTATCGCCGGTGCGCGGCTAAAGGCCCGCCTTGTGTACGACCAAGCCGCCTTTTGTGGACAAAAGTTGCTGTTAGTGGTGCTTTGGCTGCCGTGCAGTTGTCCATTGTGTGCCGCTGGGTTGTTTCGACCACCCAACCAACTATACTAGAGGGCCTGGGTGCTCTCCTGTGTTGTGCGAGCGCCGCTGCGTTGACAGCCATGGTCTACGTGGGCCATCTGTACTCTCCCCAGTCGATGCCGTTTGTCAGTTTGTTTTTATTGGCAACTTCCATTTTCGACTTCTTTGCTGTGAGCAGCTTTTTCAACCCCCCCAGCCTCGGCGATGATTCGTCGTCGCGGACCACTGTTACAGCCCTGAAGTTGGCGCTGTTGTTTTTGGAACAGCTATCCAAGAGATCGCTCCTCCTGCATGCCGAAGCACCTCGTGCAGCCAGGCGCGCGGAAACCGAAGTCCAAGATGAAGCCGAAGGGGAAGCAGACCAGGAAACAGAAAATCTTGCAGCAGAAGAGATCCCTTTAGTGACCTGGCTCAAAATGATCTTTACTGACGCACTCCGGAATGATTTGCAAGAAAGCAACAACATTACCCAGGCTGCTAGCCAACGTCATCATAATATAGGAGCCGAAAAGCTCTTCAAGACTTTCTCAATGCACTGGCAACAAGGTATATATATGACTTCTCCCTAACCCCTGCTGGCCCAAGACTCCATTTTTATCTTCCTAACTAACCTGGAATGACATAGCTGACAAAGAGTCACCCTCTTGCCTGTCTAATGCTCTCTTTGCGTCGCTACGAGATATCTTCCTTTCTGGAATCGTACCGCGCTTGATGTTTCTCGCATTCAATTTGGCCCAGCCTCTCATCGTGCGAGATTTCATTGATGGCATTACTGTTCAGATACCTCCTCCGGCCCTCATCAAAAGGCTGACTGTTGCCGCGGCAGTCATTTACTTCGGTGCTCCTGTAAGATAACGCGACAAGGCGCATGAAAATGAACCGGCCCTCTAACACAATTTAGACGTTCAACAACTGGTACTGTCACTTCAAACACAAGTTCATCGCCAGTTGTATGATCACGCTTTCAGCTGCAGTCTACAACAAGAGTCTGACTCTCGAAAGCGGAGACGTCAGCCCCACAGAGATCATGAACTTCATCAATGTTGACAGCGAAGGCATCCATCAAACGATACTCCATCTTTACGACGTTTGGGCGAGCGTACCGGAAATAATCTTGCACGTCGGGCTCCTGATTTATTTGTACGACTGGTCGTGTATTCTTACTCTAGTGCCCTTCGTCGGTAAGTACAGCAAATCGGCTCCATGTTCTGTTAAGCGGCTGCTGACGGATGAAGCTCCCTTTATCGTTGGCCTATATTTAAGTACAGAAACCCCAAAATATCAGAAAATCTGGAACAGTCGTATCCAAGATCGCGTCTCTACAACATCAAACATCTTGGCACAAATCAAAGAAATCAAGATGCTAGGGCTGGGACCCGCGATGGCAAACATCATGCAGAGCAAACAGAAATCGGATATCAAAGCCTCCAAGAGAGTGAGAGAGAGTTTCGCGATAGGGTTCTGCACATGTAAGACACCGTTTTCTTCTTCCATCGGAGGGGTATGTTTCAACTAACAGCATCAAGCGGCCGTCAATGAAACAGTTACCGCAGTTTTCGCAATTGGAAGCGCCTTATTCATGGCGCATCGCGGCGAGGATTTTTCAGTGTCCGAATTTTTCATGATTTTAATCATATCGGCGGGTATAGTTCGACACACAAGTATACTCGTTCGCTGGGCAGCATATCCCGAAAACGGGATTATATGCATCAACCACATCCGCGACTTTTTACTCAAGAATGAAAATCTAGACATGCGGATCGCGACACGCGGGGTGGCCTACAATTTGACGTTTCTCCCGCGACGGGTACAGCCTCCCGAGGCGCTGTCGCTACGACATCGCACACGATACAACGACCAATTCGCTGTGCGATTCCTCAATGTATCATTCGTCTTGCATTCATCGGGTCCAATGCTACGTGACATCAATGTCAACTTTCTGAGGAGGAAGAAAACTATGATCTTCGGTGCAACCGGTTGCGGGAAGTCCTCCATTTTGAGGGCTATCATTGGCCGAGTGCCACTAATCACGGGTTCACTCGTCCTGACAACGACCACTTCCATTGCTTACTGCAGCCAACAACCTTGGATCCCAAATACGACTATCAAAGATTGCGTTCTTGGGATCTACGAATATGACCCCGAGTGGTTTACCACCGTTATATATATTTGCGCCTTGGACGTGGACCTGAGACGCTTGCCCGAAGGAGAAATGTCCATCACTGGAAGTGATGGATGTAACCTGAGTGGCGGACAAAAACAGCGACTAGTCAGTACAGCGCGAACCATACATAAGTATTTCAATCTACTAATGCTGTATTTTAGGCGCTTGCTCGCGCGCTTTATGCAAGGACTGAAATTCTCATCTTGGACGATGTATTCACCGCTTTGGACATGGAAACTTCCTCCGCAGTTCGCATCCGGCTTTTCGGTGAAAGACGAATTCTGCGGACCCTCAACACGGCCTTGATTATGAGCACTAGCATGCGTAAGTTCCCGAAACTCTTGACATATTACTGTCTGCTAACTTCGGCACCAGCCGAACATCTTGTTGATGCAGATGTCGTCTTCGAAGTCACAGATCAGGGCAAAGTTGTCGAGAGATCGCAGGCAAGCCGAGACGCCAGCCCGAGCTACCAGCCCACCACCACACGCCTGTCTGACACACATACGCTGACCACCCATAATGCGGTGAGCTCCGAGCCCGATGTCCCCATTGTACGCGCTGTCACAAACAGAAGTAACATGGAATCGGAGCTGCTCGCGCCTTCTTCGGGATACATCTCGCTGTACATGCATGCGCTTCTTCCTGCGGGATTCGGGGCCCTAGTTTTCTGGATCTTTACTGTCATTGTGGCAGCCTTCATCGAGAAGTCAACAGGTGAAGAGAACAGTGACTTGTTAACACCAGGCTTTGCTAATTATCGCGTTTAGATATCCTTGCTTACTTCTGGTTAGAGTTTGCTTCAGCCAATAACGCGTTCTTCGTCATCTACGTAGTTCTGGGTATGATGAATCCGATGACCAATTTCATCGCCGCAGCGTAAGATAAAACTGGTAGCTTCACTTTTCATGATCTTCTAACTCAAAAACTCTACAGGAGTCACTTCTACAACGTATACCCGAAAACGGCATTGGCATCGCATTGGCGAGTCGCCGAAACGACATCAAAGTGAGATTAGGTCATTTTACCCATAAGCTTCTACTAACAAAGGAAGGGCGACACTTGACTACCTGATGAGTTCAGATGCTAGCTTTCTTCTAAACAAGTATGTACCACTTTCTTATTGCAAGCTGCCATCTCGGGAAGCTAACAGAACATCTCCAGGTTCAGCCGGGATGTATCCATAACAACTGATGGATTACCTAAATTTGTCATGCCGCTTGCGTGGGGTAAGATGCCACTTCTGGAGAGAATAGACCCTGACTGACGCCTTGTGCAGGTGTTGTTGCAACGCTGATTGACCTCATTGCTATCAGTGTGCCCTTTTCTAACTGTATAGTTGGATTGGGCTTGTTGATCGTTATATATTTGCTTTGGGCGTCATCCAAAAATATCAGCCGACGAGCGGGAAGCCTCGAGGCAGAACACCGTAAAAACGTAACACGGTTTATTACTGAAACGAGTGCCGGCCTGGATCATATCCATGCCTTCAACTGGCAGTACGTATTCCTTGTTGACTTCTACAAAACTTTGGACAATTTACAGGCCACTATGCATCGCCGTCGCCGCATTGTTCATACGTTGAAGCTGCTGCTGGACTACGCGACTGCGGTAACGACAGTCGGCGCTGTTTCATACATTTTGAGCTCCCCAGGGATCACTTCAAAGGTTGCTGTCGGCCACGCCCTACTTCGCCTTGTCACCTTTAGCGATGAAAGCAACATCATTATTGTTGCGTGGGTACGTGTGGAGGATGCACTCAGTGCTGTCGCGCGTATCAGAGATTATCAGCTTTCAACCCCGAGAGAGGTAGATCCCGTGGACATGCCACCTGTCCCCATCGACTGGCCTCGAGAGGGAAGGCTGGATTTCAACTCTGTTAGCGCACAATATAGGTGAGAAACTTCATACGTAGCATTTTCAGACGAGAAATGCTAATCGGGGAATCGGTTATAGACCAACTGAGGGATCTCCGCGCACAGCCCTTCTGAATCTTAGCATGACAGTCGGCCCGGGCCAGCTCGTTGGTATTGCCGGACGCACTGGAAGGTATGTAGCTTCAACAGCACACCACCACCTCGGCACCATTGTCTTCGTAAAGCAGAAGCTAACGAACCAATGCAGCGGCAAGACATCTGTCTTTCTTTCTCTTCTTCAGATGCTCGAATTTTCAGGCAGCATCAGCATTGACAACCGAGAGATCCGAACGATCCCACACGACATCCTCCGAAGCAGGATAACCACAATCACTCAATCTGGCATTGTCTTGAAAGGCTCCGTCCGCTTTAATATCGACCCGTTTGATCCAGCCACCCGCCCTTCTCAGTTCGTGCTCACGGACGAGATGCTGATTGGAATTCTACGCCGTGTTGGACTTTGGAACCATATTGAGCAACACGGAGGGCTGAACGCAGACATAACTGGCTTGCAGCTTTCATTTGGCCAAAAACAGCTCTTTCAGCTTGCCCGCGCTATGCTGCATAAGCAGAGTATGCGCACAAAGATCATATTGATTGATGAAGGTACTGCTGGCATGGACTCCGTGACGGAACGGCGTATGCAGGCCGTCATGAGGGAAGCGTTTGACGGCTGTACAATTCTGGTGGTATCGCATCGCCTCTCACTTTTTACTGAAGCCGACGCCATCTTGCAAGTTGATAATGGCAGAGGCTCTGTCTACAAGCACAATCGCCGGGAGCGTCGATGGGCGCCAACCCCGAGGCGCAGACGAGGCGCTGCATCATGATTCTCGTTGATATATCTAGATTGTTACATAATTTTAACACTGGTTATTGCATGTCTAGTTGTACTATGATCCGCCATGACACCATGTGGCATCTATAGAGCTCAATGTAGCAAATATCATCGCTGCTTCGCCGGGATCATAAGCCATGCGGAACGACGGAGACTTGAGACGGAGAAATGAACAAAGGCGAAGTACAGACCATAATGCAGGAAGGAGCGGCAATATCACAGGCCGATGGACTGGACGAATTTGCGATATGCCCGGGGTTTAAGCCTCGGCTGCTTTACTACGTACTGCTGCGGTCGTAGCATTGGGGAGGGCCACAATATCGACGCGGACGCGATATCAGAGGATCCAGGTATTGGCTACACAGTTACAACAGTCCAGTTACCGCGTTGAAAACACTCCTGGGCAAGCGCAGTGTACCGCGATCTTGAAACTAGAGGACATGAACCCACGTTGTGACGAAGAGTCCGTATACTGTGACGCAAGCCTCGTTTGACCGCAAAACTGAGCCAGGATGGGGGGACCAAGATTCCATTGTGTGCTTCTCCATCCGCCCCCAAGGCCGGTAATCGGGCGGTGCAGCGCACACTACGGAGTACAGTTTGTTTATTTCTGGGCTGGGCTGGGGGCTGGAGGAGGGCCTGTGTGTCAATCAGGCTGTGGATGGATCCCTGAGTGGAGACGGCCGGACCACACCATTCTGGGCAGGTCATCCGGGGAAACAAGTGCGGGCTGGGGTGCGAAGGCCGATCCCCTTTACCAGTTGAGTAACAGACTAACGAAAACTTGGTATTCGACTGGTAGTATTACTGCAAGTTATGTGTAATACGCGGCCGAGACCTGAAGGCTGCGCGAAGGAAGCAGACTGTTGGACAAACGCTAGCACACAAGTCTACTCCGGACTCGAACGCCAAATCAGGGCCATTTATAGCCGCTGACGGCTTGGCCCAGCCCTCCGAGACCCCAGTACACCAGCGAAGGATCAGCACCCCCGCCTCCATGGTTCTGCGTTAGTCGGACCAGGGGACAGAAAACAGAAGATTACACCAGGTGGCGTGTGTTGGCGTCGACCGTCTTGCACAGCGTGATCCCGAGGCTGCAGAGGTCGGTGTGTCAACTGGCGAGATGGCAGAGATGCAAGAGCCGGATGATTGTGCACTTGTGTAACGTAAACGGCCGACAGTGGACTGAGACCCGGGCCGGCGCCGAGATGGTGATCTCAGCAATGGCCTATCTCCTTGGTCATCATTGCCACCCGTCACGCGAGAATCGCGCTGGATTGGGGGTTTGCCAATTAGCCAGTTACTAGCAGGGCTCTGCGCACAGTCCAGGACAAGTCGAGCTAGGAAGTCGGGGTACTGCAGTTTCCGTGCGGGTGACTGATTGGACGCGCAATGATAGGCTGTAATGAGATAACGCATGTGCATCTTGCTGTTGGGGGGTTCGGAACTGCACACCACCCATAGTATTAAACTACGAAGTAGTCTGCTGGAGCGAGTCGCAATGAACGAAGAGCTGCCGGAGAGCGCGCTAACTACCTAACTAATTAACTAGTGGCTATTTCTCCAGGTACTTTTGTTTTCAGGCCGACGGTGTCCAACAGCGATGGGGCCATGCACAATAGTTCAAGCCACCAGCGACGCTTCCCAGCAGTCAACCACCCCCCTGCCGTCCCGTTATTAGCCAGCCATCAGCCAAACGAAGAAAGGGGGGCGTCTGTTTGGGTCTATATTTGACATGATCGGCCTTGGCTGTCGAGTACGCAGAAGCGGCCAGGCTTTGTACCCGGGATGAAGACGGCATTGGGCCACGATAGATTGGTAGGCCCCGTGCCGGTAAGACATCACGTAGCCCTGCCGCCGAGCAGAATGGCCGTGGAGGACTCCGTACTCCGTACGAAAATCTTGATGCGAGACGGCGGACTAATAATAACACGCATGAATTTCTGTATGTGCTCGCCATGCTGGCCATTGATAAGCCGGCGCTGCTAGTCGCCACCCCGTTTCAGTTAGACCATCTTAGCGCAGAGGAGGAAAGTTTCCAGCACAGAATAGCGCGAGCTCGTAAACCCATGGGCATTCTAGGTGCACTCCGGAGTATGGTTAGGGAGGTAGGTGGAGGAAAAGTTGTGCTGACGCTCGTCGAATGTACTCCGTACCAAGGCTTGTTCTGCACTGTGTGACAAGGTCCTGTATATGCGGTGATGAGATAGTTATATCAATTCGGGACAGCGCCCCTCGCGACCGTGTTACTCTGCCTTGTCCCAGCCTTGTTCAAATGCGATTCTTGCAACGTCAGCAACTTTCGTCACAAATCTTCCGTTTAGGCGATGCGATAGCGACTCTTACACTCACGAGAACCGCTGGACTGCCTTTTTACCGCGTCCACGACGACCATCGCAACGCACATCGGAGCGCATCCTCACGTGATGGCACAGCAGAGCATGCAGTGGCCGCTAGACTGAAGCACTTTTGAGTCGCAACTCGACACGTGCATAACAGCTGACAACAAGCCAATAGCCTTTGCAATTGAGTCTTGTCCCGTGTTGGCATCTCAGTCGAACTCGACACACATTTTTTTTTTAAAGCCAATATACAAGGCTTCAAGAACGCCATGACGTTTCGCACCTCATTAGCCACGTTTTTCCATCAATGCTGAGCACATGACTAATGGACTGCTGTCTCACCGCGCAACGCCGCCCGTCCGTTGCCTCTTAGCGCTTGCCCGTTTTGTATAATAAATAAACTCCGGCAAGGTCGAATAACTTCTTCACCCGGCACGGCATTCTCATTGGCGGCGATTCTCACATCTTCGCCTGCGCAAGAACACGGCAACCAACATAGCACCCGGAGCATGTCTCTCTGGTACTATCCTGTTTTGCTCGCATACGCGGCCTCTGCTGTCAACTCTCTGCCGAGTAAGTAACCGACGCTCACAAGGCCTTTTGGTCGCCAGGTCTCGGCCGGGCCGGACACGGCAAGGACAAACGTAAAGAGAGGCAGACGGCTAATTCGCGACCGACAGTATATAATATTTTGATCCGGGGCAGAATGCATGTCGAGTATGCTGCGTACCAGGCAGAAGTTCTCGCAGCGAACAGGACCGAAGTTCTAGGCTCAATATGAAGGTTGTATATAATTAGAACGTCACATCATGTATCAAAACTCTACATATTCGCATCTTTGCTTCACCGCCGGAACTCGCGCTCTCATTTTGGGTGATTTTCTTTTCTGTCTCGGGCAAGGCGCAGACGCTCCGGTGACTGGTCTTTCTGACGTCGCATTCAGCGGCCGTGGCCGAAGAGGGAACAGGTTTCCTACTTGGTTTGCTGGTACGGTATCAGTGCGGAAAGGGGCGGCGCACTAAAACTAGGGCTCCGGTGCTTGGCCCAGCCAAGAAACAGCCTTGGGCCTCAGCAATGACAACACTGGCACGACTGGTTGACTGGAACTGAGTAGTGCGCTTTATTACCGGGTCTTTCTGGTGGAGCGACGGCTCGTGCCAACAGACGAAATGCAGAAATTTTGCAAGAGGCTCGTCGAGGATTGTGTCCAGGCTATAATTCACAATCTGGCCCGAGTAGCCGCGTTGCATTCCGAGCTGTCGGTGCAGCCATTAGGCGGAGATCGACTTACAAGCTACCCGTCGACCTTTACAAGTCGCACAACGACATTGCAGGCCAATGCAGCCACCTCATGCAACGACTGCCGAGCGCTCCAGGGCTGCTCTCCACAGCTGTCTCTCAATTTGGGAGTGAGGCTTGCCCAGCGTCGCATTTCCCACGCCGTTCGGTTCTAGCGCTGACGCTAGCCAGGTGTCCTGGGCTGCTCCCCTTCTTCTTTGCTTCATCCATGGTGCTTCCATTTTCGTGGTGCGACGGCAATACCGAGACTCGTGTTGGACAGTTCCACTCATACTCCGTACACGGCAGCTTTGTTGTACCATTCTCTTGCGAGACGCGGAAGAAAAACAAAGTTGGCAGCGGCGTTCAGCCGCATCAGCTGCAGGACGTCCGTTGGCGGGCGAGGTGGCGTTGGTAACTTTTTGGCAGCTTGACAGACTGCGGGTGGCGAGAAGCCGCTGGCGTAATTACGGAAGAGCTGATAATTAGCCCATTGACCTGTCAGATGAAGACTGGTCGCCTCTGCCTTCCGTCCGTGTCTGACATTACATGCTTTGCTGCTCGTTTGTAAAAGTCTATTATCCTGCCCGAGCAGAATAGGGCTCAGGCCTGTATATAATCTGCTTTTCATGTCGATATCAGTAGCTTGTCTGCTGAACACGATGCCAGCGGTGTCAGCCGTGTCAGCTGCACGCGTCGAGTACTTTGTAGAGTGAGAACGATCATAACTACTTTCTGTGCCCATCGTCAACTGAGTATCGGCAGCGACAGCTGCGTTTAAGCCACAGGGCGGTGACAATTTGGCGTTGCATCTACTCGGCCTGTGAAACAGGTCCACGAGGTCGAAAGCCGGGGTGCATATGCAGAGCTCCTGGGCATCAGCCTTCCCCTCCCCGCTGGCAGACAGGGTTGACTGCCTTGCTGCTGAGCCACAGTGGCTTGCGATTGCTTGCGCGTGACTATACATCTCGGCACATCACACTCTGGCTAACTTCAGACGAGACTGGAATGTGAACAGCTCGTTCGTCCGGGCGGTTTTCTTTTTGTGTTGCACCGCGTCTCGCCGTCGCGACAAGGCTGACTGTCAGGGCGATGCGGCGCGCTGGCTCCTACCGTGGAGCATTCAACTTGTGCTCCATACTCTGTATTAGACTGCCCGACGAGACGCTTCTGTGCTGTCTAAGCGTACATGCATAAACAATGGCGAGATCGTCACGTCTTGGTGGCGGGCGAACGATGCAATGCCAAACGGTGAAGAAGAGGACAATAAGTGGCTGGGTTCAAGGCGGTTGGGATCAGATTTATCAATGAGGAGACGGTCGAGGCTAAGGACGCACTGGTAAAGCCCGCCATCAGTATCAAGTTTGCTGCAGGGAACTTTTTGTCTTATACCGTGCATGCAGTATTTACTAGGCATCTACAAGTAGAGGTCTGGTCAACAAACGTCTGTCGGTCTGCCAGACTCAGCCCACCTGGGGTGGCACAGTGCGCGGCACGGAGCACCAGGTACATGCTGTACATGATGGGTACAGTACCTCGCAGTGTAACCTAGCACAGCGCGCGCGCGCCAAGGCACGAGTCGTCGACCCTAGCTGCGCGGAGTACCAGCAGGTAAATACTACTACTAGTTAGACAAACTGGTTAGTGACACCCGCCCTTTACCTGAGGTGAGGTAGTGATACCCGAGGTACTCCGTACATGGCACATTGACAACAAGGCACAACTGTATATTGGGAACAGGAAGCAGAAGCCCGCCAGCGCGCAGGTACCGTGGTACGAGAAGCCTGAATTCAACCTCATTTTCATTTTTATTCTTCATCCCCTCTGCCTATAGGCTTTCGTTTATCGAGCATGTTTGACTCTGTACGGAGTAGGATGCGCCTGATAGTTTGACGAGCTAATGAGCTCGCTACCTGTACCTCCCCACTCGCAGCAACGATTTCGTTAGTAATGGTAATCTGTACCAGTCGTAATCGGCAGCTGACATTGCCCAGCAATGCAAATCCAAAGGTTACTACTGAGGCAAGAGACGATGGAGGTTTTAACACTAATCAGTCACACCCCTCCCCCCCCCCTTCCCTCCGCACAATGGCACATTATCAATGCAGCCCCGTCGGTCTCTCTCGTGTCTCTCTCCCTCTCCCCCCTCCCTCTCTGGCCCGCCCCTCACCTCCCCCCAACCAGGGTTGCAGTCGCAGCGTCGCAGCACAACTGGATAGGCGAAACTCCGCAGCTGGAGTGCTGGCCACTGCCCAACCTACCAAAAGTCAACGATGCAGCTCACCAAGATACGCCCACCGCTCTACCGGGAAGGTCACTGCCCACCGGCGTCCAGCCGCCCAGGCTAGTCAATCCATTTCCCAATCGTCTTCAATCTGCGCCCCCTCCTCCTGCTCCTGCTAGTTAGTTGACCACACCCCTCCCCGCTAGGCTCATCTCACGGGTCCCACTTGTTGGTAGGTTGGCCGTTTGCTCGCTTTTTCCGCTGCACCTCACATCTATAGCAGGCCTTTGCTCCCCAAGCACCGCTGTTGCTATTAATTCCTGCCGGCGCCCGTCCATCCAGCCGCCGCGCGCCTCTCCCTTCGCCTCTCGCGCCTTTTCCTGAGGCTTATCTTGCTCCTGCTTTCGTCCTCTTCTCCCGCTGCTGCGTGCTGCGTGCTGCGTGCTGCGCGCGACACAAAGCTAGAACTGGCAGCTCTGCGCCCTCACGCCCGGCACTGCACAACCCGAAGCTCGCAGCGGCTTGGCCCGCCCAACTTCTCGCCAGCATGGACGACAACTCCTTCGGCCCGCGCCTGCTCGGCCACTTCGACCTCACTCTCCTCTTCGAGCATACTATATTTCACATCATACCCGCCGCCATCATCATCTTTGCCACGCCCTTTTACATCAACAAGATCTTCCGCGGCAAGATTCTCGTGCGCCCCGGTATCCTGCTCTGCCTCAAGCTCATCGTCGCCTCCGCCTTGATCAGCGTCCAGTCCTCCAGCATCGCCCTCTGGAAAGAGTCCTCCGTCGATTCCAAGTTTGCCGATGCCGCTGCCATTCTCTCGTGCGCCGCAGCCGTCTGCATCACCATCATAGTATTCGCCGGCCACCTCTACTACGTCCGCCCTCTGCCCTTTCTCGGCCTCTTTCTCACCGTCACCATGCTGCTCGACATTGCTACTGCCATAAGCTACTTCAACCGCGAAAGCCTCACCGCCATTGCCCGCTTGCAGGCCACCGTGCCCGCCCTCAAACTGCTGCTTCTCACACTGGAGGAAGTTTCCAAGCGCTCGCTCATGCGCGCCAAAGATCTTGGAGAATCGCTGGGCAGCGAAGCGTTTGCCGGTTTTTGGAACACGTCTCTGCTCGTCTGGGTCAACTCAATCTTGTTCTTTGGTTTCAGGCGCAACATCACCACAGACTTCCTCCCCGGCCTCGATGCCCAATTCGATTCCGAAACTCTATACAACGACTTTGCGCCATGCTGGGAAAAAACCAACAAGTCGTCCAAGTATGCTCTCCTCAAGGCCTGCGTCCGCACCATACCGTGGCATTTCATGTACATTGTACTGCCGCGACTGCTCGCCATCGGCTTCACCTTTTCGCAACCGTTCCTGCTGCAGGATGTGGTCGATACCGTCTCGGCCCAAGACCCCAGCAAGGATGTCATGAGAGGACTCATCATCGCGACCGCCATCGTCTATGTCGGCAAAACTGCAAGTCAACATACTCCATGTAAACACCTTTTGAGCAGCATGCTAACAACTTGTAGGTCTCTACTGCCTGGTACACTCTCATCAGAAATCAGATCATGACAAGTGTCCGAGGAATTCTCGTATCTGCCATATACCACAAATCGCTTCGACTGAGCAGCGACGAGGTCGTTCAGGCTGCAGCCCTCACCCTTATGGGCGCCGATGTCAACGCCGTGGAAAAGCTCATCTCGCTCTCATACGAAAGTTGGGCCAGACTTCTCGAGATTGGTTTGGGCATAGGCATTCTCACTCTCTTTGTCGGCGCTGCGAGTGTCTTCACATTGATACCGACTATAAGTATGCTGCCTTTGGACCCCTTTGTGTTTGCTCCTCCGCTAACGGCCCCCTCCAGTCTCCTCTATTGTTTCTGCCCATCTCAGTGGCAAACTCGCATTGAATCGCAAACGCTGGAATGAGCATATCCAGGACAGAGTTGCGACAACTTCGAATATGCTTGCACAAATGAAAGAAGTCAAGATGCTCGGCCTCGCGCCCATCATGGCGGAACGCCTGCAAAAGCAAGCTGAGGAAGAAGTCGAGGTTTCCCTCATTGCGCGTAATGCGATGGCGGGTGCTCACGCGCTAAGTAGGTGCCCCTGCAGTGTATCATCCGCAATCTCTCTAACGCTTACTTTCCCAAAGCCGCTCTTGCGGACACAGTCACCCCTGTTCTTGTCGTTGCTGGCACTCTGTTCTGGACGAGAGCCGGCGAAGACCTGACTGCCTCTCGATTCTTTACTACGCTGGCGCTTGTAACCATGATCTCGACGCCCCTGTCCTCGCTTCTGTCAAGCGCCCCGGCTTGGGCTACTGGCTTTACTTCGCTCTCTCGAATTCAGAAGTTTCTCAACCAAGCCGAACTTGTGGATAACCGACGTTTTACCCAAGAACAGGCCGAGGAGGCCGAGAAAGAAGACGAGCCCACTGCTACAACTGCAACTGCTGATACCCAAGCCGCTCAAGCACCGCCAGCCACTCAACCGGCAACAGAGACATCGCCGAATCTGCGTAATCGGAACAGTCCTGCCCTGGTTGTTTACGCTGTCGAGGTTGACCATGTGTCGGTCACTATGGATCTGACCGGCTCGATATTACGCGATGTCACCTTTACCATTCCCATTGGCTGCACTACAATGGTTATCGGTGCGGTAGGCAGTGGCAAGTCAACGCTCTTGAAGCTGATAGCCGGGCAGGCATATTTCCGCTCCGGTGATGTTACAATTTCGTCGATATCTGTGGCCTATTGCGCTCAGAAACCTTGGATCCGGAATACCACCTTGCGAAATAACATCATTGGCTGCAAACCTTACAATGCCGTGCTTTATAGGAGGGTTATATACATCTGTGCTCTCGACGTCGACCTGGCACGATTTGCTGATGGTGACCAGCACATTGCTGGGAGTGACGGATGCAACCTAAGTGGTGGACAGCAGTATCGCATTGTTAGTTGTCACCACCCTTGATCATCTGATGTTGACTTTGTGCTAACCCCTTGCAAACAGTCTCTGGCCCGGGCCATTTATTGCGAGTCAGAGGTCATTGTCTTGGACGATATTTTCAGTGCCCTTGATATGGAGACGTCGTCAACAATTCGCAGCAGGCTCTTCGGTGAAGGGGGCATATTGGACAGCGGGATGACCACTGTAGTCATGGCTACCAGCATGAGTGAGTATTTTCCTGCCGGGGATCGGCGACGAAATTCGTTCCAAGTCGCGTTTTAGCTAACCGTTTACAAGATGAGCACCTTGTCGATGCTGACCTCGTTTTCGAGGTTGATGAGGAAGGCCGGATCGATGAACTTCCTGATGATGAAGTTGACCTGCTTACAAGGACGCACTCGACTGCCGAGACAACGGAAGCCGAGCGAGGTGGCCCGACAGAGGCAGCAGAGTTCAGATATGAGCAACCGGCCGTGAAGCCATCAACAAACACTGACACCAAAGCCGAACATTTGGCCTCGGCCAAATATGGCGATGTCTCACTGTACCACTACTTCCTTGGTCCTGCAGGTGCCGCCAACATACTTTGGTTTCTGGGCGTGGCTGCGATCGGGGCTGTCGGAGAGAAAATACCGCGTGAGTAGGCATGTGAACACAACTGTCATAAATCCACTAACAGATGCAACAGAAATCTTTGTCAAAATCTGGCTGGACAAAGACCCATCTAACCGGCTCAACTTCATTGGCTTTGCGCTTCTGGGAGTGGCGAATCCTCTACTCAACGTCCTTGGATCAGTGTAAGTCTCATGCAATGCTCTTGTTTTGTGAGCTTCCTCTAATCGGGAGATCTTTTAGGGTGTTTTACTACCTGCTCATTGGAAAGGCGGCCAAATCGCTCCATCGGAGACTCATTGAGAGAACCTCGAAAGCAACATTCGAGTTTTTCGCTGAAGAGGACGCTGGGTCCGTGCTCAACAGATTTGGACAGGATACCATAATGGCGACACAGCAACTACCGCAGACCATTCTACCCACAGCTTGGGGTAAGTGCTATCATTATACACGCAATCCCACAGGCGGAGCTGACAAAATGCAGTTGGAATGATGGTTTTGATCGACATTGGTGTCATTGCCGCTGGCGCGTCCTACGCTGCACCCATCATTCCTTTCTTTATGGTTGTTGTTTTCCTCGTGCAGTACTTTTACCTGCGGACATCTCGACAACTGCGCGTTCTAGAGCTTGACAGCTCGAAACTTCTCGTCCAACATTTCAGAGAAACGAGCAGTGGCCTTGAACATATTCGTGCCTTTAACTGGCAGCAACAGTTCGCCCTGGGCTTCTATTCGGTGCTTAACGTCACTCAGAAGCCATTCTACATGCTTTTCTGTGTTCAACAGTGGTTAACGACTGTCATGGATCTTTCCACGGCAGTTGGGGCAGTCGCTGTGGTCAGCTTGGCGCTCAACTACACTCACACGACTTCGGCGACTTCGATGGGTCTAGCTCTGCTTAGCCTAATAACGTTCAGCCAGATGATGACAAGCTTTATCCAATGCTTTGTCAACATGGAAACATCGTATGCTGGTGTGGCTCGCATCCGCGCATTCGCCACACATACGCCTATCGAGCGAGCTGAGAGCAGCTACCCCGAGGTGCCGGAGAATTGGCCTGAATTTGGAAGAGTTCACTTGAACAACGTCAGTGCTGTATACAGGTAAGCCCCCGATCATGCCATTCCCCTCTCCAAAAAGGAGACATCTGCTAACGGTGTTCACCAGGCCTCGAGCCACGAGACCGCATATTGCACTCGAAAATGTGAACGCTACCATCCAACCCGGAGAGACCATCGGTCTGGTTGGTCGCACCGGAAGGTAAGGGCGCGAATCGTCCATCAATGACAACAAAAAATTACTGACTCATTAACCTTAGTGGTAAATCTTCAATTCTCCTCACCCTCCTTCGTCTGATTGAGTACACTGGCAGTATCAGCATCGACGATCGAGAGCTTAGAACTGTCCCATATGATCTCCTACGATCTCGTATCACTACAATCACTCAGGCTGGACTGGAACTGAAGGGCTCGGTGCGCTTTAACATGGATCCGTTTGAGTTTGGCTCTCGTCCCGGTGACTATCCAAACGATGATACCATGAAGGGAATCCTGCGACGAGTCGGCCTGTGGGATCTCATCGCACAGCGCGGGGGACTCAACGCTGCAATGTCCGACATGAAACTTTCCCATGGACAAAGGCAGCTGTTTCAGCTTGGCCGCGCTATACTGCACAAACAAGTCACGAGGTCGAAAGTTGTATTGATTGATGAAGGGACGTCTAGCATGGATGCCACAACGGAGCAGCGTGTGCAGCAGCTAATGGAAGAAGTCTTTGCTGGGTGCACAAGGCTTGTGATCAGCCACCGAAGAGCAGCTTTGCGCAATGCGAATGCCGTTCTGCGTCTCAACAGTGGCCGTGCTCGAATGGAAAGATCTCCCGCAAACTGGGATGTGGATGATGAAGAGTCTGGCGCATAAGCACCCGACCAACGATTTGTATATATGCGCCAAAAATTGGCGGACCAATATTCCCCGTACATAGTTTCTTTCAGTGTTGCGTATTCCCAAAATGATTGCATATCCAATAACTGTCTCCTTCAACGTATGAACGGTACCCTTTGTCGGCCCTCAAGGTTGGGTTAATTTTATTCTCAAGCTGGAGGCTGCTGTAGCCGAACAAGGCTACAGCCCGGCCACTAGTTAAGACGCACGGGTACGCGGGCCACCACTCCTTTGCCAGCCACGACTGAGCTTCCACTGAGGGGCCGCACTGCTCCAATTCACACAAGACACATTCATCTAAGACGACAGCGACAACCATCCCACGTCAAAGGCGGGAAGAGAGTCTCAGACTTAATCATGAAGAAATCAAAGCTAGATGGCCAGGAGCAGCGTCCACTGCTATCTGACGATGGCACGGGCGTTGGGAGGGCCGAGCCGGCGCCAGGGCGGCCAACGCAACCAACGCAGCCAGCTTCGGCACCCCCGCCATCGTACTCGCGCCGCCGCCTCATTGTATCGGCCATTCTGATCCAGCTCACGTCCAATTTAGTGGCGGTTCTCGTCGACACGGCCATAAATGCCCTCGCCGAGGGTGCCGCGTGCAAACAGCTTCACCCCGACGTCGAGGACTGGTACAGTGATCCCGTCTGCAAGAGCCTCGACGTCGAGGACCGGCTTGCTCTGATCATCGGATGGGAGTCGACGGCATCTCTCATCCCCGGTCTGCTTCTCGCGATTCCATATGGCGTATTCATTGACCGCTATGGTCCCAGGGCGATGATGGTCCTCGTGGCTGCGGGCGGCGTCTTCACACAGGCTTCATATATTGTCATTAGTACGTTGCATTGTGCCATCGGCCGCCAGCTTGAGCTTTCCTAACGCGAGCATCTCTTTAATACAGCTCAGTACCCCTCAATATTTGACCTTCGTTGGATCTGGGCTGCCGCATTTGCTGGCTCAGTTGTCGGCGGCGGCACCGTTGGCTGGCAGGCCATGCTTTACACGGTTTGCAACATGATTGCCACGAAAGAAAACAGGTATGTGCGTTACGCGCTGTTTTATCAATCTCATGCGTAATTTGATTCCGGGTGTTACTAATAAATCCCTTCTACAGAGCTGATGTCTTTTTCTACATGATTTCTCTGAGCACTCTGAACATCATCCTCGGAGGACCACTTGTGTATTGGGCGATGGGCGTCGGGCCACTATTCACTCAGTCACTTGGTGTCGGCATCTTTGTGTTGGAGCTTCTCCTCTCTTTCACTCTTCCTGGCGGGCTGGCCACAGGCAAACCGGTGTCAACTAGCAGCGACGGGTCGACTGACAATTCGCCTTGGAAGACCATTGTGCAAGGTTTTGCGGCCTCGAGAGATGGTCTGTTTGGATTTGTCAGGCTTTTCAGTCGAAACCGGCAGCTGGGATTCCTGTTGATTAGCATTGTTTTCACGACTATCGGTACCAGGCAGTCTATCATTCGACAGCAGTATGCTACGCAGCGATACGGCTGGTCGTGGGCAAAGGTATGTACAACCAGCAAATTATATCTGGTGCAATACTAGCCAGCATGTGAAAAACTATTGGAGGGAATCCCGAGTCGCTGACTGAAAACCCCATTTAGGCCGGATTAATGGTTTCGGTCACGTCCACTGTTACGTTGATCGTCATGATGGTGCTGGTCCCGTTGGCCAGCCGTCAGCTACTCAAAACTCGCACGGCGATGGGCAAGGATCTATGGCTTGCACGTGCTGGAATTCTGTCTCTCGCCCTGGGTAGTCTTCTGATCGGCCTTGCGAGGACCTCAGGGCAGTTCATTGCGGCGCTGGTCTTTTACATGACGGAGATATGCTATTCGCCCGCCATCACCAGTATCATTGCTGCCATGGCAGGCGTAGACAGCTTTGAAAAGGATAGCACTGGCTCACTCTACATTTCCGTCGTCTTTATGAACAATCTGGGAGGAACAGTCGCAGGGCCCATCATCTCGTCACTACTGCGCGTGGGCATGAGCCTTGGAGGCGACTGGATCGGCTTGCCGTTTTTCTTTGAGGCCGGCTTGCAGGTCATTACCATCCTCATTGTCTTTAGCATCCGTGAATCCCGTTACATTGATATGCAGAGACAAGAAGAGGAGCAAGCTGGTGCTACAGCTGAATAGGCAAAGGTCTGGGGCCAGCGGTGGTAGCTGTGGTAGCTGTGAGACGGCAATATGTGGCGCCGCTGTCGCAGTGTTTGTGGGTTCTTCGGGGAAGATTTAGGATAATTTGTATTTAGATTATTAAAGGACAAATTATTGAGTTTAGTATTGATCAGGTGGCTCGTTGTTTGCTGGATTTCAATCTCCGCGTACGGTGTGAAGAGCCCGAGAAGGAATACAGTGGGAAGCGTGACGGCGGCGCGTGAACAGCAGTAGCAGGGGCGGTTCAGAGGGTTTACTAGGGATTGAACATGGCGTCTTGGCAAGAATTTGGGAGGAGATGCAAGGTTGCGCTTTTTAGTTTATCGGTAGACGATAAAGGCAGAATGAAGCCCAGGTTGCATCAGATGGTCGATGGGAGCCAGTCTTTTAGGTTTCAGCGGGAGAGACGGCCACTGCAAAGGAGACCAGCAGCGTGCACCAGCCACCACCAAATTATTCCGGCGGCCGTTGCCTGTTCCCGGCCGCTCGCGGTCGGGCCGGGCTCGTGCGGCGGGCGAACAGAGGGGCATTGGGGCAGGCAGTTCCAGGTGGCTTTGGCGGGGAAATAGGGCGCTCATCCCCCACCAGCCACGCCGGTGCCTGCTCCAGCGAGCGCTGTGAAGCCGCTGAGTGGTTCAGCGGTTCCTGGTGCACTCGCTGCAAGGGGGGCCCCGTGATCGAACGCTGGTCAGGCCAACGCTAGTTAGTAAACTAACTAGTTAACTAGTTAAATCCCCCGCTGTGCTCCGCTGTGCTCCGCACTCCAGCATCTTGCCTTGGCCCAGCGCAGGCACCCCCGCCTTCTAACTCGGCCGCTGTACTTGTAGCGTAGCGGCTGCCCACCCTACTCATCTGCATCTGCATCTGCTGACGATTCCTACATTTATACAACTGCAACCCAGCATCAAGTGACCGTCGTATTCACTTCGTCCGTCTTTTTTAAGCTTGTTCGCTCTGCGTATTGCTTCGATCCGGATTAGGAAGGTTGCTATTCGATGCCGACTGATGAACTTGAACTGGGAGCTGTCGACTTCACTGCTCCTCATCGCGTATAAATACCCCTCGAGAGAAGCTCGTTTGCAGCGTCAATGACTCGACTCAGACCGCAGCTGAGACAAGCATCAACATCACATCAACAGAATCCCAATAGTCATTGGGAGAGACACCCCAAACATACTGCATCCGCTCCCCTGTCTGCCGCAATGACAGAGGCACACCTCTTTCCGGGTAGTGTCCCCGATTGGAGCACCCAAAAGGTGATTCACCGCAACACCCTGTATCCCCGAAGCTACTATTATCTATACGACAAAGAAAAGGATGCCTTGACCCGCGACATCACAAAGGCCAAGGTTCAGTGTCTCTCCGGTACCTGGAAGTTTGCCATCTCCAAGTCGCCCTTTGAGGGACCCCGCCACTTCTACCGCAAGCATTTCGACACCTATGGCTTCTCCGACATTGCCGTGCCCGGCCAGTGGCAGCTCCAGGGTTTCGGAAAGGGTCCTCACTACACCAACTTTGACTACCCGTGGCCCTGTGATCCTCCCAACATCCCCTACCAGGAGAACGAATGCGGCCGCTACGTGACGCGCTTTCATGTAGGCGACAACTTCGACGGCCACCAGCTGCGTCTTCGCTTCGAGGGCGTCGACTCCGCCTTTACCGTCTGGCTCAATGGCGAGGAGGTTGGCTACTCACAGGGCGCACGGAACCCGAGCGAGTTTGACGTCACCAAGCTCGTTGAGCTCGGCCGCGAAAACGTGCTTGCCGTCGAGGTGTACCAGCGCAGCGATGGTAGCTACATTGAGGACCAGGACGAGTGGTGGCTGAGTGGCATCTTCCGCGATGTCTATCTGCACGCTTTCCCCAAAACTCATCCCACAGATTACTTCATCACCACCGACCTGGACGACAAGTTTAAAGATGCCACTCTGCACGCCAGAGTCGACATGAGCGCCTCCTCCCGTGTGGAGCTTAAGCTTCTCGATCACACCGGACACTGCGTCGTGTCAGACACCAAGATCATTGACACCTCGGACAAGTTTTCTTTGGCTGTCAAGAACCCGCACAAATGGACTGCCGAGACCCCGTACCTGTACACCGTTGTCATTAATGTCTTGGACGGTCAGGGCTGCAGTCTTGTGCAACGCGTAGGTTTCCGCGTCGCTGGTCTCATTGATGGAGTCTTCTGTGTCAACGGCCAGCCCATCAAAATCCGAGGCACAAACCGACACGAGCACCATCCCGACCATGGTCGCGCCGTTCCGTATGAGTTTATGCGCCACGACCTGCTGAATATGAAGCGCCATAACCTCAACGCGATCCGCACATCTCATCAGATCAATGACCCAAGACTGTATGACGTGGCCGACGAACTTGGTTTGTGGATTCTCGACGAGGCAGACCTTGAATGCCACGGAATGTTTCGTCTCAAAGACAATGCCCTGTCTGACAGCCCCGACTGGACCGAAGCCTATGTCGACCGCGCAAGACAGATGGTTTGCCGCGACAAGAACCACGCTTGTGTAATCATTTGGTCTCTTGGCAATGAATCGTTCTATGGACGCAATCACCAGGCCATGTACGACTACATCAGGAGCGTCGACACAACCCGGGTGATTCACTACGAAGGCGATCAACAAGCCAAAACTGTTGACATCTATAGCCGCATGTACCCCGAGGTCAAGTGGATTGACCAGTTTGCCAAGGAGCGCGATTGGGTCAAGCCACTTGTGATTTGCGAGTTTCTTCACGCGATGGGCAACTCTTGCGGCAACGCCAAGGAATATATTGAATCGTTTTACAAGCACCCGCGTGTGATGGGCGGCTTCGTCTGGGAATGGAACAATCACGTATGAATCCTTGCTGCAAATGTGTGACGATAGTGTGCTAATGAACACAGGGTCTTCGAACCAGGAGCAAAGATGGCCATGAGTTCTTTGGCTACGGTGGCGACTTTGGTGATGAGCCCAACGACAAGAATTTTGTCATGGACGGCATGATGTGGTCCGACCATATCCGTGGCCCCAACCTGATTGAGTATGCCAAGGCCATCGAGCCAGTGCAGACTCTTTCGCTACAAGGAAACGGCATCGGCATTGTCAACCGTTACGACTTCACTGGTTTGGAGCATCTAGATGCCACCTGGGAGGTCAGAGCCGATGGCATGAAGAATCTCGCTCACGGAAAAGTTACAATTCCTACTTGTAAGTTTCATAATTCTACATCTACTTGACACGCTTTAACGATACGTAACTAGGCATCAAACCGCACTCAGAAGCTACTCTGACCCTTGAGGGATTCAGCACCGATATTGTGAAAAAGCTTGGCGTGGAGGCATACGTCTTTGTCTCGTTCAAGCTCAGAGACGATACCAGCTGGGCGAGTGCTGGACACCAAGTCGCCTTTGGCGAGATTCAAATTTCCAAGCCCGCAGCGATTGCAAATGCTCTGCCTATGCAGCTCACTACGGCCAAGGCTCATATCCACAAAACATCAGATACTAAGCTTGCAGTCACTTCGGCCAGCGGCGAGTCTAAATGGAGCTTTGACATTGTCCGCGGTATGCTGGACGGCTGGAACAGAGCGAACCAACCCGGCTTGAACCTTCTCTCTGAAGGATTCGTTATGGACTTTTACCGCGCGCAGACGGATAATGACAGCCACGGCCATGGAAGAAAGTGGTCTGACAGCCGTCTTCACCAGACCAAGATGCATGTCCGGCAGGTAAAGTGGCTGAGCGTCTCTGGCGGAGCGCAGATCGAAGTCACAGCCAGGATCGCGCCTCCAGTTCTGGCCTGGGCGGTCGACACCGTTTTTACGTACACGTTCCGGGGCGATTCCATCCACCTCCACGTCCACGGCAAGGTTCACGGCAACGACATGCCGGATACGTTTGCGCGCTACGGAATTTCAGCCGGCGTCAAGGGCATCAGCAACGTCTCGTGGTGGGGTCGCGGTCCAGGTGAGTCGTACCGAGACAAGAAGCTGTCCCAGTCGGTGGGCAACTGGGAGTCTGGTGTCGATGATCTGTTCATGGACTACGAATTCCCTCAGGACGGTGGCAACCGCACCGATGTGCGCCAAGTAGAGTTTCATGGAGAGAATGGGCGCATCTTTAGAGCCCAGTTTGGCGCGCAGGACGGTGCCAGCTTTAACGCGCTGCACTACTCGACCGTGGACATTGACGCCGCACAGCATCCGTACGAGCTGCACAAGAAGAAGAGGTTTGACAGCGTAGTCAAGCTGGACTGGCTGCATCACGGCCTTGGCGGCGCATCGTGCGGTCCGTGGACGCTGCCGGAATACTGCCTTTACACGAACCGGGAGTTTGACGTGGAAGTCTTGCTGGACTAGAAGGGACTGAGCTTCCACGCAGGTGCTGCCACGGGGTATCGCTACGTTTTTCAGTATATTTGCCACTTTTTGTATTATGTTTTGAAATGTCGAATAATGTGAACCATGACAGAGCCGATTTGCTAAGTGTACCTGTCTGCTGATCTTCTCTTTTTGTCTTGTGTTCCTGTGCCACCGGTTCAGGGACAGTGCGTGCAGCCCCGGACACCCGATAAGGTTGATTAGCACAGACTTGTATGATTTCGCATCGCCTCTCTGCCTGTTCCACCCAAGCAGAGTCACCGCAGAGGCAGGCTTGCAGGGTCTCACCGATCTTTCCCACCGGGCGAGCTGGATGTACGGTCTGTCGCATCCACGGTGCATGCACAAGCCGTCTGGGCCCTCCCGTCCGTCCGTTGCCCCCCTAATCGCCCTTGCCGTTGGAGGATCTCATTGGAAGGATCCCTGTCCTTGTCCTGCAGGCGGTGCTGAGCTGAGGAGGCCGCTGCGCGCGCAGGCTGGAATGGATGGCATGGCTCGTACGGTTGGGGAAGCGGGAGAGTTTGGTTGTGTTATAAAAGGGCAAGCGGCCCGCTTGATATTCTTTTGCTTGAGGGAAAGTTGCCGTCTGTGTTTGTCCTTTTTACAACCTTTCGTCTTGTAGTTGTTGCTTTCTTCGTTTTTGTCGCATTTTTTATCTGCCCTGTTTCTTTCAATGGCGCCGCCGGGTCTTCTCCGCTGCGATGTCGCAGAGCTGGAGCTGGATAGCGGCAGCGCTACAGAGACGAGCTGCAGAGGCTGCGAGAGGATTGAAGAGGTAGAAGATCGGAAGCGATACCCTCGAGCAATCTGTCATTGTAAGTCTGTCAGTATTTTCTTTTCCTTTAATTGTATTTGTACTCGGTATTTGTTTTGATTGCAATCACCACAACTTCCGCTCATATGAGTCAAGAAAGAACGTTGCACAGGCCAGCCGCCAGCGAATCCAGGGCCCAGCTCCACTAATAATCGCAATGACACAATCCCATCACACCATCGGCGGCCTGTCGGCCACGCAAACCAGAGAGCTGTCGCGGCTTCATATTTGCTTCTGTGCTTTTCCCCATTCTTTTTTTCTCTTTTCCGTACATTTTTTTTTTCTGCGTCTGCTACCATCATTCTGCTCTTCTCCTTCAATCCAGACGTACGGCTAGTCGCTTCGTCTGCCAATTGAGTCTGCGGGCTTGCCCCAATCTCCCTCCCCCCATCCCCCGCATATGCCACCTCGTCTCTTCTCCGTCCCTCGCCTCAGCTCACCACGCGACCACGCGCAGCGGCCCTGAGAGCTGCTCTCCCATCTCCTCCCCTCCCACCTTCACGATGCCGTCGCTCACACCTCCCGCAGCAGCAGTCGCCGCGCCGCCGCCCCTCGGCGCCGCGACCCCCGCCGACGCCTGCCCCGAGAGCAAGCCCAAGCTCCTCCACAGCCTCCAGCACGGCAGCGCCGTCCTCGCCCTCGCCGCCAGCCCCGACCACGACTCGATATACGCCGGCACCCAGGACGGCGAGATCACCGCCTGGTCCCTCTCCACCTTCCACCAGCTGCGCCACGTCCAGGCGCACAAGCGCAGCGTCCTCTCGCTCTTCCTCTCCCCCGACGGCGCCCTGCTCTTCTCCAGCGCCGGCGACCCCGTCGTCAGCGTCTGGTGCCCGCGCACCCTGCGCCGCCTCTACGAGATCTACGGCACCTACGACGTCGGCGACGTCTTCTCCACCGCCTACAGCCCGCAGCACGACACCCTGTACCTCGGCGCGCAGAACACCTCCATCCAGTGGGTGCGCCTCGGCGACGCCGCCGCCGTCGCGCAGTCCGGCTCGCAGAGGCACCCGGACCGCCGCAGCCACCGCTTCTTCGACTCCAAGGCCGTCGGCGGCGCGAGCACCCCGCGCCGCAACGAGGACCGGTGGGCCCTGATCCCCCGCGCAAACACCGTCCTCGAGATTGACAGCGGGTCCATCCGCAACTTTGCGCACTACGGCTACGTGTACTGCATGCTCATGGCCAAGGGGCCGACCGTGCTGGTCGACGAGGATGACGACGTCCTGATATCTGGCGCGGGCGACGGTACAATCAAGCTCTGGGCCCTGGGCGGTGGCTCGCGGGAGGGCCTGGACGAAGACGAGCCGGACCGGGGCACGATCAAAGAAATCATGACGCTTGGCACAGATGACGCCGAATCTGTGCTGTCGTTGGCGATTGACGGCTCTTTCCTGTACTCTGGTAAACTGGACGGCATCGTCGAGCTTTGGGATCTTGACACGGCGCAGAAGCTGCGAGTCATCAAGGCCGGCGAGACGGACATCATGTCGCTGCAGATGGCTTGTGGGTTCCTCTGGGCCGGCTCGACGGATGGTCACGCCAGCAAGTTCAGCACAGTCCACTACGGGAAATATCAACACCCCGCGGACGAGATCGCGCAAAAGTACCAGTGCCTGGGCCGCTGGAAAGCGCACCAGGGCAAGATCCTGGCCTCGGCCGTCGTCAACTATCACAACGAGCAGTTCTACATCACCGGTGCCAACGACGACGACATCAGCATCTGGTCCGTCACGCAATCCGACACTACCGCGGCAGAGAGCACGGAGAGCGGCAACGACCCGCTGCTTTCGACGCTGGTGGACTTTGTCTCGTACAAGACCATCTCCTCCAAGCCCGAGTTTGCCGAGGACTGCCGCCGGGGCGCGACGTTCCTCGGCGCGCTGTTCAAGCGCCTGGGCGGCGACGTCGAGATGCTCAGCACCGAAAAGGGCCACAACCCCGTCGTGTACGCCAAGTTCTCGGCCAAGCAGGAGTCGGCCGAGACGCGCAAGCGCATCCTCTTCTACGGGCACTACGACGTTGTGCCCGCCGACAACGAGACGGGCAAGTGGGCCACCGACCCGTTCACCGTGACGGGCGTCAACGGCTACATGTACGGCCGCGGTGTGAGCGACAACAAGGGCCCCATCGTTGCGGCGCTGTACGCAGTCACGGAGCTGATGCAGGCCAAGCAGCTCGAGAACGACATCATCTTCCTAATTGAGGGCGAGGAGGAATTTGGGTCCCGCGGCTTCAAGGAGGCCGTTCGCCAGAACAAGGACCGCATCGGCCACATTGACTACATCCTGCTGGCCAACAGTTACTGGTTGGACGATGAGGTACCCTGCCTGACGTACGGGCTCCGCGGAGTATTGCACGCGACGGTGTGCGTCAACTCGCCGCGGCCAGACACCCACTCCGGTGTCGACGGCTCGTTCATGATGAATGAACCGCTGTCGGACCTGACGTGCATCATCTCCAAGCTCAAGGGCGCAAAGAACAGGATCCAGATCCGCGGCTTCTACAGCGGCATCCCGGCCCTGACGCCCGCCGAGGAGGCGCGGTACGACGACATTGTGTCGATACTGAAGCGCGGGCGCTCAGACAACATCTCGGAGGCCGCTCTCAAGAAGTCGCTTATGGCGCGATGGCGCGAGCCGAACCTCACCGTCCACAGCTACAAGGTCTCCGGCCCGGACGGCAGCCTCGTCAGCAGCCACGCAAACTCGCACATCAGCGTGCGCCTGGTGCCGGGCCAGGAGGTCAACGACGTCGCCGAGCAGCTGACGCAGTTCCTGCAGCAGCAGTTCGCGACGCTCGAGTCGCAGAACCGGCTGAGCATCAGCATCGACAACAAGGCGGAGCCGTGGCTGGGCGACCCGACGAACAGCATCTTCCGCATCCTCGAGCAGGCCATTGTCGAGGCGTGGCCGGACTCGTTCGACGGCGGCGGCGGCGGCGGCGGCTCCTCCTCCAAGGGCAGGGCGCCGCCCAAGCCGAGGGGCCCCCTCTATATCAGAGAGGGCGGCTCCATCCCCGCGATCCGGTTCCTGGAGAAGGAGTTCCGGGCGCCGGCGGCGCATCTGCCGTGCGGGCGGGCGAGCGACGCCGCGCACCTGAGCAACGAGCGCATGAGCGTTGTAAATATACTAAAGGCGCGGGAGATTATGGGCAAGGTCTTTCGCAGATTGTAGATGAGAGAAGAGGTGGAGGATGAAAGTTTATTAAACAGGGCGCAAAAAAGCATTGATACCCCAAATCGCATTAACTCTTAAAAGAGCATCAAAAAAGCAGAAGAATAGATGAGAGAAATAGGAAAAAAGTCTAACGCCTGTATAAAATAGACAGATATATTAAGCATGCCGAAGAAAATCAAATGCTGAGCCTTTGGTGGTAACCATGTGCCATGACTTGTATGTGGGGGTTGACTAACAGCAAACACTCTACGCGTATCTTCGGCCCCGCGACGCGTCTCCCCACGTCGAAAGGTTGGTCTGGCATTTGCATCCCGCAGCAGCGCAGCCAACACTCATACACAGCCGATAAAAAAAAGCGAAAATGACGCAGATAAAGCCACACGAGGAGCTCCAATATCTTGAGCTCGTCCGCGAGATTCTCGAGAATGGCGAACACAGACCAGACCGGTAGGCTCTGCTCCCCCACCCCGCCAAACACCAACTCACCGACACAATGCCCTAACCACTCACTTCAACCGCGCAGCACCGGCACCGGCACCGTCTCGATATTCGCCCCGCGGCCGCTCAAGTTCTCCCTCAGCAAGGACGACGGCACCCCGGTCCTGCCGCTCCTGACCACTAAGCGCGTGTTCCTGCGCGCCGTCGTCGCCGAGCTCCTCTGGTTCGTGGCGGGCAGCACCTCGTCGCTGCCGCTCTCCGAGGCCGGCGTCAAGATCTGGGACGGCAACGGGTCGCGCGAGTTCCTCGACAGCGTCGGCCTCGCGCACCGCGACGTCGGCGACCTGGGCCCCGTCTACGGCTTCCAGTGGCGCCACTTCGGCGCCGACTACGTCGACGCGAAGACGGACTACGCGGGCCAGGGCGTCGACCAGCTCGCCGAGGTGATTGACAAGCTGCGCACCCGGCCGTACGACCGCCGCATCATCCTCTCGGCGTGGAACCCGCGCGACCTCAAGCTCATGGCGCTGCCGCCGTGCCACATGTTTGCGCAGTTTTACGTTTCGTACGGGCGCGGGGCGGCTGCTGCTGCCGCCGCTGCGGCGGAGGGATCGGAAGAGAAGGAGAAGAAGCCAAAGGGCCGCCTGCACTGCCAGCTGTACCAGCGCTCGTGCGACATGGGCCTCGGCGTGCCGTTCAACATTGCCAGCTACGCGCTGCTGACGCACATGCTCGCGCACGTGTGCGACCTCGTCCCCGGCACCTTCACGCACGTCATGGGCGACGCGCACGTGTACCTGGACCACACCGAGGCGCTGAAGGTGCAGCTGGAGCGCGAGCCGCGCGACTTCCCTACGTTGGAGATTACGCGGGAGAAGGGCGGGAGCATCGACGGGTGGAAGGCGGAGGAGTTTGTCGTCAAGGGGTATGAGCCGCACAAGACGATTCCGATGAAGATGTCTGTTTGAGAGGGTCGGGGAGTATAGATTCTTTTTTTTTTATGTAATTTTACGCGGCATGAGCATGGACTCCATCAACTGGGGCATGTAAAAGGGAAAGCAATTGAATATTTTGACAATATGGATATTTTGGGTATCTTACGACTACTACTGCAAAAGTCTCCTGCTAACAAAAAAGTCATAAATTTCATTTTATGTACTTTTCTCATATCGACTCCTCTTCCGGATCCTCTCGCCGTACACCCAGAAACACCACGGAATCGGCGCCATCGCCAGCGCCACGCACCCGAGCACCGTCGTCGCCCACCCGACGCCCAGCCTGCGGTACATCTGCAGCACGAAGAGCGGAAACGCCGCCGACAGCACGTAGCGGCTCATCATCATGGCGCCCGACGCCGACGCCCCGTACAGCGGGCCGTAGGCGTCGAGCATGAAGAGGTTCGCGCTGCCGTAGATGAGCACGGAGCTGAGCACGACGCACGCCTGGCACGCGACGGGCGCCATCCAGTGCACGCGCGCCTGCGCCGTCCACGCGCTCGCGAACAGGCTCAGCGGCACCAGCGCGCTGCCGGCCAGCGCGCCGACGAGGCGGTGCTCCGAGGGCAGCGGCTCGTCGGGAGCGTCCCGGTGCGCGGCCTGCCACCGGCGGAGCCGCGGCTGGTAGTAGTAGACGTCGATGAGGACGAGGGGCGCCGCGGCGCCGAGCGTGCCGACCATCAGGCCCAGGAAGGCGAGCGAGCCGAGCGGCTGCGTGAAGCCGTAGTAGTGCTCGAAGATCCACGACACCGCGACGACGAACGTGTACAGCAGCGCGAAGAGGAAGCCGCAGTACAGGCTCACGAGCGACACGATGGGCTCCGTGAAGAGCATGTGCAGCGGCCTGCGAACAAGCGTCGTCGCAAAGTGCCGGAACGCGCGCCCCGGCGACGTCCGCTGCGACGCCGAGTCCGCGAGCCCGAGCCGCACCGCCCGCCGCCGCAGGATGATCTTCTTGTAGGTCTCGCGCGTGAGCGCCGCCACGGGGAGGTACAGCGCGCCCGCGAAGACCATGCTCGCCCACTGCGTCCAGCGCCACCCGCCCGCATGTACGACGAAGCCGCCCGCCAGCGGGCCCAGCGCGGCCCCAAACGACGGCACCGTGTAATACACGCCGAGCGCGACGCCCCTGCGCCGCGGCGGCGTGAAGTCCATGATGGTGGCCGGCGCGTTGTTGATGAGCGGCGCGGCGAAGACGCCCGCGAAGAAGCGGCACGCCGTCAGAGCGGCGACCGAGGGCGCCAGCGCGGCGCCGAGCGCGAAGAGCGCGAAGACGGGCGCCGCGACGAGCACGACGGCGCGGCGGCCGCACGTCTCGGACAGCGGGGCGCCGACGAGCGGGCCGAACGCGAGGCCGAGGTTGTAGAGCGAGAGCGGGAGGACGGCGACCTCGTCCGGGACCGAGAAGGAGCTCGCGACGGCGGCCTGCGCGGGGGCGTACATGGCGCCGGCGAGGGTGCCGACCATGGCGAGGAGGGTGATGGCGACGGTGGAGGCGACGCGGTGGGCGAGCGGGAAGTTGCGCGGGTTGTCCGGGTCGGACGGGCCGGTCCAGTCAAAGGCCGCGTTCATGGCGGCCATGGCCCTGTGCATCTCTAGGTCGTTTTGCGCGCTGTCATTGCGGGCTGTGTCGCTGAGATGCGGCTGCGGATGTGATTGTTGCTTGGTGGGATACGATGAGACTTTGGCGGGCTCGGCTGGTATACTTGCTTGCGCCGCCGAGTCGAGCCCGGCGCCGACAACCTGAGTCATTTCCGGCATCTTGTGGGCTTCTCGGACTGTTGTCTCTGTATAGATACAATATGTGTGATGCAATTCAACATGCGGGGGGCCAACCTGCTGTATAAGGCTGTAATGTAAGACGGCTATTCAAATCTGCACACTCCCAGCTATATCCAATATTCACCAGCCAGACGTCGCAGCTTTTGTAGTTCCTGGCCTTCGATTACCGATCGGTTACATGATTGAAAGCCATCAATCTAGCCCAAGCGCGTACATCCATTTCATGGGTGGCTGGCGAATAAATAAAGAGACAAAGAAAATGCTGGCATGGAAAAATCAAGTCGGCGAATCAACTTCGTGAGGGGGAGCAGCGAGCGTTGGGCCTAGTGGTAACTACTTTAGCGCGCCGTACAGCGGCCTCGGCTCCGGGTTCGGTCGATAATGTTCCCGGGGCCTTTCCGGGGTCGACGGAATGGAAGAATAGGACAATGGATTGATTGTTCGACTCCAAGTTCCAGCTTGGTGTATCTCAAGATCGTGCAAGTAGGCGACAGGATGATATGGATAGCATGTGTATGATGGAAATGATGGAAGGGCATTACGGTTTTGTCAGTACGTCTCGTTGACATCATGTCACGGCAAGTACGGTTGCTCTTTAGTATAAATAGCGTAATACAAATGGGTATGATCATTACAGATAACTGCATAGAATATAGATACATCAACATCGTCCATCGTCCATATCAGTTCTTAATCGCGCTTTAGTGTGCCTCAACGTCTGCATCTTTGCCAAGACCAGGTTGGTTCTGGCCGATGTAATCAGATTTTTTCAGCATGTTCCACTTGTCCTCATCAGAGTCAAGGTGGCGGAAGCAGAACCAGAAAGCAATACCTCCAACAAAGGCGATGCAGGAGATGGTGGTGTAGTTCCAGACAAGAAGGGGATCGCCGGACAGAGGGGTGAACGCCTGGCCAATAGCAGCACTGACGGCGCTCATGAACAGATTCACACTCATGACCAGAGACTTCATGTTATCGGGGGCCTTGGAGAATGCATACTCGTAGGAAGTAACATTGGTAAAGAGCTCAGAAATACCAATGAGGATGTAGGGAAGACACTGGGCCCAGACGTTGATGTCGGCAGGCTTGCAGGGGACTTCATCCCCAGCGTCGTTGATAGTATCGCCGTTGGCATACCATCCGCATTCGCTCTTCTTGTAGATGTAGTACTGCATGACAGCCGACGCAATCATGGAGAGAGTGGCCATGAAGAAACCAGTGGTCATTCTCTTGATGGGAGTAAAAGCAAACCCGTAGTGGCGGAGGAGAGGGTACAGACCATGGTCCAAGATGGGAATCATGATGATGATGGAGATGGGGTTCAGGTTCTGGATAATGTCGTTGGGAACACCGTTCAGCTGCATGGTACTGGCCTGAATGGTCAAGTTACCAGTCATCTGGTTGTAGGCAAGGAAGAAGATGGGTAGGAAGAGGAAGACCTTGCAAGCCATCAGACCACGACGAACTTCATCAACCCAGGCATCATCGTAGGTCATCCAAGACGGACGCTCGCTGACGGCAATCTTGGAGGGACGAGCAAAATCCCAGTCGAACTTGAACGAAGAGGGCGACCTCTTGCGAACATAGAACCACATCTTGAGAAATTTCTCAAGCAGTGAGCCGGTGGGAGGAGTGAGCTTGTACTTCTTCTTCTGCGACCAGAGAACAAAGGGGGCGATGAGGAAGAGAGCAGTAGGAATGAGGAAGGCCAGCCAGAAGCCGACGTACTTTTCTACGTAAACCATGCCAATTTGCCCGGTGAGAGAGCCAATGTTGATGCAGAGGTAGAAGTAGAGGAAGATGCGGGTGTTGGTGATGGCAGGGTCAACAATGACGAGCTCGCCTTTGCGCTCCTCGACGCGCATGCGGGAGTCTTCGTTTTGTTCAGCCAGTAGAGGGGAAACGTTGGCCTTGAAAAAGCCGGTACCGACACAAAGGCAGAGCAGACCAATGATGAAGGCAGCAAAGGAGGAGTCGCGGTGAATAATGACGCCCGGGGCCGAAGCGGCAACTAGGACGACGTGGGCAATGGTAGAGATGCCGATGGCCAGATGGAGAGTCCAGAAACGACCCATGCGAGCGTCGGCAATCCAGGCGCTGTTAGATATTGTCAGCACATGATGGAAGTAGCAATGATGAATGAAACTTACCCGACAAGAGGCATGATGTAAGCAAAGAATTGGTTGAAAAGCGTAAGACCCTGAGCAGCCCTGGTGCCCATGCCGAGGGCACCAGCCTGACCATCAGAGCTGGGAGGGGCACCAGTTGTCGACCCCTCAGGAAGCGGATGGTTGACGAAGTTGGTGTATAAGATGGCAGAACCATAGTACGAGAAGCGCTCGCACAGTTCGACGAAGGCAATTGTCCACATGGCCCACTTGATCTTGCCAGAGACACGGCGCAGAGTGCGCTGCTGCTCAGGTGTCGGCTTGCCGGGCCAGTCGTCCTCTTCCGTGGTGACGCTGTGATGATCGATTTCCAGCTCATGTTGGCGCTTCTCGTCGGAGTAGTCATGGTCACGCTTCTCATCATCAAGTGGATGGATGCCGTGATGCTCGGGATCCGCGAGACCGGCACGCGCAATGGCATCGTTGTCGAGGTTGACGGTAGTCGTCATTGTGACTACTGCAGAGCTCGGGTCAAGCTTGATGCGGGTTGGTGTAGCTCTTGCTGTTGACCTTGAAGCAAGTATACAAGACGAAGCTTGGAGGGGAAAAGGCAAAGATATCGCAACTCGGTGGCAGACAAGAGACACAAAGTTCAAGTACCGAGGAGCACGAGAGTCGGGGGCACTTAAATATATGTGAGAGGCGACGGCGGAAAGCTGGCTTGGCGAGTCGGCATGCTGGCAACGAGTGGGCGCACGCTGATAAGGGCTCTGGGGAAGAAGGGTCAAGAGTACTCCGTACTCCGTACTAGGTAGACGACCAGGTACAAGCGTTGGGTATACTCCGTACCGTTCCCCAGACTAGATGCCTTGACGCCCAGTACCCAGTAGCTTGCCTCTGGCTCAGCTTACAAGGCTGGGAGAGTCAGTTGTCCGAGGGCCAAGACTGAAGCGGCGGAGGGCGATTCCTAATCGAGACTGGCGGCCACGCTTGGGAGACAAAAGAACCTCGAGAGAATGCCAGGGGGGTCGTAAAAGGAAGGCAAAGGAAGGCCAGGAAGGCCGGGTCTAGAGCAGTGGACCTTGCCGAGCATTTCGAGCGGGTCAGTAGATTTTCATTCATGCTTTGTGGAGGAGGAGATGGTGTGCGGGTTGAGGCTGGCACGGCTGGGCCTTGGGGCCCTGTCTTGCTAACTAGCTTGACGCTTGACAGCCATGGTGGTGGTGGCGGCGGCGGTGGCTGCAGAGGCAAAGGAGTTTCCTTTGAGCGGTGGCTTGCGGGGGAGAGTTATTCGGAATAGAGATTATTCTGGTGTGCTGTTCGAAGGCTTGGTGATGGGACTGCAAGAGGCGGTGATGATCAATGTCCATCAAACTGAGAGTCAGGATGGCGGAGGAGAACAAGGCGGGGGGAGAGGAGCAGGAAGAGGAGCAGGAAGTGGAAGAGAGGGCCAGACAAACCAGGCCAGCTGAGCAGCTGCCAGGCGAGGCGAGACAGATGTTGCGGGGCTGCGTTTGGGGGTTACTCCCAGCTGGCTTTAGCACCTAACTTGGTGGACAGCGAACGAGCCCTGCCAGCTGCCAGCTTTCAACCGTCAAGTGGCAAGCCGTGTGCGAGGATTTACCATGCAAACGGTCAAGATTATTACATACTGACTTCATCCTTCATGCGCATGCATCCTTGCTTCTGCAACCAAGTCTGGGGAATGGACTGCCTATCCCGCGATACGCCACCCTTCATCCTGGAGTAGGCCAGGACCTAGACCAGTACCAGTCACCAGCAACTAGTACATCCAGCCCAACAGCCGAATCTTTGGCGGGGATAGAGACGCCGCCATCACGGTATGTCAGGTAACTGCTTCCTCCATCCCAGCTTCTCTGTTCTGACATACTATCCAGTCATCATCACCATATTAGTTCGATACCGAAGGCTCGCCTCCGTCCGCATACATGTACCACACCTGGTATTCCTCCCCCATGCAGAGCCGCCCACAAAATGGCCAAACAAATACCCTGCATTGCAATTCGCCAGCCCCACGCGTCCAGTTTATTGAACCTCTCGTATCAGGCGTGATAACTCTTCTCACACTGGGTGAGTGGGATTACCGGAGCATAGCTTGAGCCGGAGCAAAGATTGAGCTGGGGCAGCACATGGAACAATGGCCAAAGCAGTCAGTTGGTGGCGCAGCCTTGTTCTTAGCCGGACACGCGAAGCGCCTAGCCCGGCCACTCGATGGTCAACGCCATTTGGCTGTGACTGTGCCACACTCCCACTCGCTAGCTGAGCAGCTCCCTGCTGACTTGGCTGCACCCATCGTCGACGCAGCAATCATCACAGCGATTGAGAGGAACCAATGAGGCAGAACCCTATCCAAAGGCAGCGAGATGTGCTGGTTATGGAATACCACGGTCTGTCCGCGTGACCAAGAACGACCAGGAGGATATGAGTCTCCCAGCAATCTTATCACGAGAGTCGTCTTCGAGCGCAGTCTCGACGCCGAGGCGAGTCGCGCGACCCCACCGGCCCCCATTTCCGACGGTGGTGTCGAGCCTTCTCCACGAGTAAGCTGCCCAAGGCCTTGTCAGCATCCACCGACATACGCACCTAAACTCCAAGCTTAAAGGCTAAATTTCTACCAGTACTGATAGGCTAGGGCGACGATAAATTTAGACAGGTCTGGCTTCTGACCTGTTCCTCGGCCGGCTGCCGAACTAATAACAAACCGCCTGTAGCTTGGAGCAATATTCCGGCTAACACAACAATTACATCGAAAGCTGTTCTAGATCCTTTCCGCGTTCCTGCCTCAGCCTCATTCCGACTTAGCTATTACAACAGACTGAAACGGGCACCATGACCGGAGATTGGACCCTGCTGCGTGGACTCATTTGTCGCACGCAATCACGCATCCCCGCCCAATGCGGAGCGTGGAAGGCGACAAAGATAAAGATTTTCTTCCATCAATAGCTAACCGTTGATAGGGGCGTTGCTGATGCCAACTATTCTCCGCTCCTTTCTTGTTAACGCGGCTCATTTAGTGGCGTGATTTATCCAGTCGCTGCTTCTCAGGAAGTTACGGCATCGCCGGCTTTCGACTAACGAGCTACATCCGTTCTGCGGCTCTGCAATCATGCTCCTCTGCACAGGGGTATCCTTTCTGCTCATACAACGCTCTCTGTAAAGCATTTTCACCAGGATGTCCCAGCTCAGTGATGTCACGCCAGTCCTCTGATCGCTGCCCAGGCGTGTGTTGCAGGGCCAAGCCCCAGGACCGGCAGCCCGTCGCGGCATCTCATGGCACCTTGGCAGGGTCGCTAGTCCTCCCTCATATTCTCCGGTGCAAGCGGCTCGGCAAAATACTTACCTGGTCGGTATTCGCTCTGCGCCTGCTGATGAGCGAGATTGGTAATTGCGGTAAAGCTCTCATTGCACAGCAACTCAATAGATTTGAATCGCAACCACCAACGGGCCACAGGAACATTGAGACATCGCCACCAAACAAGGTTGGCGGGGACCAACCCAGGGCCAGCAATGTAACCTTGGGGCCTGCAAGCGTTGCACTGTCAACGTCTGAGTCTGAGTGACATACTAATGGGGAACGTAATATTGAGTGGCAACGCAACAGTACATCTTTGCCTGACCCCGTTCACGCATGGCATTGCCATTTTTATTACTTAATGATTTTCGCCGACACTGGGGAGAGGCGTCTTGCCCCAGAAACACGTCTCTGGGGGCCCATGGGGGAGCGGCGCGCAGACTCGGCTTTGCAGCTTCAGCAATCTAAAGCCCTGTTTGATCCTGAGTGAGCTCAGCTGATGTTCCCTATTCAGACCCTCATTCCGATTCTTAATTCCGCGTTACCAGAGGTGTCCGGGCAGTGACGGGTAGAGCAGGTCTTTGTAGCCTCAGCTAGCTGCCACCTCAAACGCCATTCGACGCTGGTTGGACGCCCCTTACAGCGATCACCTCGAACATCTTGCCTCTTGATACCCTTGACAAACTGAACTCGAGCATTCCTCTGGGCGGGTAGAGTACCCAGACTGCCCAGTCGGCGACAGAGGTCAGAAAAGGCCTGATTGTTCGTGTTGCTCGCGCCAAGCAACGTTAGTTGGGTCAGTTGGGGTGCCCAAACGATTCGTAACATGGCGCTGGCTTAGTGTCGAAAGCGTTCAGTCCGAGGAGCAACAGGCTGGAAACGACCATCTGTATATCAAAATATGATTGGTCACGGCCTCCCTCCTAACTGTCGACTGCATGCACGAGACGACGAGGCCTGCACATAGCTGACCATGTAGCGTAAGCCACGAAGCATCCAAAAGGATCGCACATCTGGTCTGATCCACGCTGTTCGCTACCCCCCGCAGCCTACTGGTAATAGAACAGCCCAAACTATACTCGTTTCTCCGTGCTGTGGCGGCGACTAGCTTTGCAGTAACTAACGTTAGCGAGCCAGGCCTGCTGCTAGCCTGGACGCGCCACGCCACATTTTTAATGACCAATATGTTTGGGCTCATATCATGCCAAAATGGCCACGGCGTCTGATGAAGAGGAAAAAAGGCCGAAAAGCCCCCCGAGTCTTGGCAAACACCTTTCTCCACCGACGGAGACAGAAATTGCAACACGGAGAACACAAGCCTCTCGGCAACTCGGTTTGATGAGACAGCTCTGTGTGGCGGTCTTGGTAAATTTGGTGTCCGGGTCCTGGCGAGAACAACGAGAGAGAGGCGGTCGCCAAGCCGGGTCCAAGTCGGCTGGCCACGTTTTTTTTCCTATTCGAATTTTGTTTCCGACGCCAGATACGGATATGGCTGGCAATATTCCAGTGCTGCGCCTCTGTCGGGCGTGGCATCCGGCAAGGGGGACAGGTCAAAGTTACGAAATGTAATAGAAATTGCAAATTGTGTGGCTTCGCCCTATATGGCAAGATACGGAGAGCTCTTTTTTATGAATAGAACAGACTATTTACTCCGACTAGGTAGAAACTCCCCGCGTGCCCCTGCTAACATTGCCAGGAAGTACGTCGGCGTCTGGTCGTCAGCCGGCACAGCAGCGCGAATCTCGAATTCCTCCAGTAGCCGGACAACGCATTTCAGCACAATCATCTGGGCCACGTGCCTTCCCGGACAAGTGCGCGAGCCGCCACCCCAATTGAGGCTATATCTCTCCAGGGCGCGGATGCGCGCCTGTCCGTCGACGTCGCCGCCCGCGAGCCAGCGTCGCGGGTCGAACTGGTCAGGGTCAGGCCCGCAGATGTCTGTATTCCGGTGCAGCGAAACTGGGTTGCAGCCCACCGTCGCCCCGGGCGGGACGTAGTACCCGTGCAAGTGCAGCCCTGTCCCCTGACGGGGCACGACGCGCGGCAAGCTCATGCTAATGACGGGATGTAGGCGCATGGCCTCTTGGATGACGGCCCGCGTGAACTCCATTTCTAGCGCGTCGGCGTAGCTTATCGTCTTGCTTCTGGCTTGTGACTTATTGCTGGTCTTGGAGCGAATCTCGTTTCTCGCCTTGGTCTGGATGTCAGGATGCGTACCCAGCATGGCCATGACAGCCGTTAAGGTCGATGCCAACGTCTCGTGCCCTGCGCCAAAGTTTGTAATCGCCATTTTGCGCAGGTAAAGCTCCGTAAACTCGGGCTTTTCTTTGTGCAGCTCTATCAAGTCAGCGAGGAGGTCCTCCCGCTGGCTAGACGTCGGATTCGCCACATTCTTTATTCGCCGAGCTATCTTGCGCCCGACATCCTGCATGATTCGTCAATAAACTAAACACCAAACAAACTTGCAACGCGCAGATGCTCCTTTGACGAGCACGTACCGGAAAGAATGGCCGAAACCCTTTTGGTGTAAGATACGTGACGCCCCATAGGTCGCCAAACACGCGGCCAATCCAACTGCATTTGACCTGCAGCTTGGCCGCCAGCGGGAAGAGCCCGATGACCGACTTGCGCCGCCAGCCGAGGTAGCTCTGCGTGCTCGTGCTGCGGTCCGTGCCGGCCTTGAGCATGCCCGGCGACCAGGACAGGACCAGCGCGCCGAGGCACTCGACGGCGACGATGTGCATCCATTCCTTCAGGTCGATTGACGCGCCGTTCATGGACGCGAGCTTCGCGACGGCGGCGTCCACGACCTCATCCACAGCCTTTTCGTGCCGGACCACGTTGGCCGTCCGGTAGACGCGGCCGATGAGGCGGCGCTGCAGTCGGTACCGGTGCATGTCCCGCTCGGAGAGCAGGTCGAGGTTGTCCTCAAAGTGGACGTTCAGCTGCCAGTCTATCTCTGGCCTCGCAAGGGCCGTCGCCACTGCTTGAAGTTAGCATCGTGTGAGCGAGATAGTACTTGCGTGCGTGCTCTTTCTTACGGTAAAAGTCTGACTTTTCATAACCGCGTACGCCAGTGCCTGATACCAAGTCGTCAGTTCTCTGGTCTCAGTACTCTGGTCTCAGTACTCTGGTCTCAGTACTCAGTCATCTGGGAAGAAGCCTTACTGTATATAATGTCGCACGCTTCCTTCGTGTCAAACCACACTTCATTCGGCCCAACCCGCACCACCGGACCATACTGCCTGTGCAGCCACTTTGCCAGCGCAGCTGTCTTTCCTGTCTTTACGTGGTATGCATACCATATATTCGATACGGCTGCCAGTCTCGGTCCCGGTATGCGAGCCAACGGCCCCAAAAACAATCGCTTGACAGCCACAGCCACGAGAACCGTGAACAGCGCCACCACAACGGCGCCCAGTCCCTGTAGCACCCAGACCAAGGCGCTTATCACCAACTTCAATACCCCATATTCCATTTTCAAAGTTAGTCATCCGGACTCTGTCACACTTGTGCCGACTCTGGTGTCCTAGTGTCGGGGTGCGAAAAGTCTGCCGGAGCGCCAGCTCACTCTCCGCGCCGCAATCTTTCAGATATCAGAGCAACATTTCCCGCGGTGCGAATCGGCTAAGTAATAATGAAGCATTTATAGCATACCATCAGAGGTCTCGTGCTTTGATGGGGCGCGAATGTGCAGGGCAAACGAGGCATGAAAATTGGCATTGAAGAGAGAAAATTGGGCCGCTGGATTTGGCGCGAGCGCAAATGGATGTGGTGTTAGTTACACGGCGATGCAGGGAGCGTTCAAGTATAATCCAAAAATAAATTGATTATTCGATGCTAAAACGAGGATGCTCTATATTCAGAAATGTTTAACTTTCTATTATCAGAACGCTATGCATATTATCAGTCATCGTTTATTTGGCCGGTCAATTTTGTACAGTCCAGCGCTCTATTTCCCCTCGTTCTTGAGCAGCCTCCATTTATGTCCTTTCAGCGCGAGCAGCGTCAGCGGTCCAAGGCAAGTGAGGAACACACAACCAACTATGGAGAAGGCCTTGCCCACGCCAATCGCCCTCTCTAGCGGGATGATGGCGGCCGTGGCACCGGCGCCCACGAGACAGCGGCCCAGGTTGTTCGCCGCCGTCGCCGTGCCCGCCTTGCCCGGGTGCATGTCCACGAGCAGCACATTGGTCGCATTGTTCATGCCGATGAGGCCGACACCAATGAGCAGCATGATGACGCACAGCACGGCAATGTGGGCGTGGAAGTGCACAGCCCAGCCCCAGATCAGGAGGCCGACCCCGGCCAGCACCAGCAGCGGCAGGCCGACCTCGAGGCGCGCGCGCTCGATGGGGAGCCGGCTCATGTCCACCTGGCGGCTGCGGTCGAACTCGACGCCCGCCCGCGCGCAGTGCCGCTTGTAGTTCCACGTCATGGCCGGGCCGACGATGGCGGCGGCCGTGATGGAGCCCGCCGCGAAGGGCAGGTACATGAGCCCGACCTGCGTCTCGTTGAGGTGGTAGCGCCCGTGCAGGAGCGGCGGCATGGCGACGCTGATGCAGTAGAAGCCGGAGAAGATGAGGGCGCTGCTCCACAGGACGAGGCCGGAGGCCCGGCGGAAGAGGAGGAGCACGGCCTCGAGCACGTTGGGCGGCTTGAACTTGAACTTCCTCTCGGCGCCTGAGTTGTTCCCGGCGGCGGGCTGCCCATCTCCTGCGAGAGAGCCGCGCTGTCGTTTCCGCCGCTGCAGTAACTGCAAGAGCGACTGATATGCTGTAGGCGGCGGTATCGACCCGTCGCCCACAATGTGCCGACACGTCTCGGGGAAGAACGCAAGCAGCAGTATCATCACAACGCCAGCGGAAATGGCGAGGAACCAGAATATCGACCGCCAGCCGAGATACTGGGAAAGCACGCCCCCCAATACCGGTCCGAGCGACGGCGCCAAGACGACGGGAACGACAGTAAACCCCACGTACTGGCCTCTCTCTGCAGACGTGACCACGTCAGCGACCACAGCTGTGGAGAGCGCAACGGTGCTGCTCGAACCGGCAGACTGCAGGCAGCGCAGGGCGAGGACGGCGGCGTAGTTGGGCGCCAGCGCCAGCCCAATGTTGGCCGCGATGTAGATGACGAAGCAGGCGATGTACGCCGGCCTTCGGCCGCCCGCATCAGCGAGTGAGCCGATAAACATGGGCGTGACGCCCTGCAGGATCATGTAGGTGGTGATGGTCAGGTTGATCTTGGACGGGGTGACGTCTAGGTCCTTCGAGAGAGGTATCAGCGCGGGCAGGTATATCTGCGCCGATATGGGCGAGAATATGGCCGTGATGGAGACGGTGAGCACGAGTAGTCGCTTTCCCGTCTTCGAGTAGACGGAGTAAGGAGCGCGGGAATCTGTCCGCTGCACAGGAGCCTTTTCTTCATCTTGAGCCTGCGTTTCTGGCTGCCGTGGCCGACTCTCCACAGACAGCCGTTGTTGTTGATTTTCAGTAGGCTCGCCCATTGTTGTAAGAATTATATCTCAATAGGGCCTTCTGTGGGACTGAGGCAGAGAAGTTCCCATGGAAACTGAAGGCCGTCTCAGTATATATATATATATATATTTATTCGTCACTGGCAATACATCCTATGACGAACTGGGGTAGAAATATACCTTGCGTCTTGGTTTTGCAAATGAAGAAATAAAAAAGTAAAAAGGTTGACCAAGTGAGCATTTAGCCCATCCTGGTGCTCTATGATGGCGTATTGTGTGCAGAGGTACCAAGTGTCGGTGGGCCTCCTCGCAGCATCCGGACTCGGTGATGTGACCGGTGGCGAAGTTATCACCGGGGGCCCACACGACCGTGACGTGAGACAAAAAGACGCCGCGATGCAAGGATCGGATACGGCCGGCAATGAGTTGGCTTAATTGGCCAACGGGGCGAGTTTGTGATTATCTTGTGTCTGCTCAAGGTGGCGTAAAAAGTTGAACCGAAGTGCGAGAGAAGGCTGGTCGGTGGAAGTTGGTTTGACCAGTTAGTTAGCGGGACCCGGTGTTGCGTCCGTGTCGGCGCCGAACTCGGCAGGCTGCAGTCAGCGTTTGGCACGCAGAGAAACGCAAATAGGGCAAATTAACAGAAAGAAGAAGTTTGTGTAGTAGTATTGAGTCGGACTTTATTGTTCTTAGCACCGTGAAGATATTTTGTTGTCAATTTATGATGATGCTTGCTGTTCATCTGCAAGCCGGCCTGGCAACACGGCCATGTTACAGCTGCCGCTCACATAAAAGGAATTAGAGTACTAGGGTACGGTTGGCATTGACAGCTGCTGACGGTGTCATTTACTGATTGACCCATCTGTTCTGGAATGCATTAACTTCTACCGTCGGTGGATAGCCAGTTAAGCCATGGCAGTTGGAGGACGACTAATGCAAACTCCTCCTTTGCGACTTGCACGAAATGCACCGATTTCAGTAGCGTCCATGTTACACGACAGATACGTCTTGTGAGACGAATTACTAGGTAGTTAGTTTGTACTTCGGTGTACAAGTCGGAACCAGCCGAGAGACGTTGGTCAACGCCGCCACTGCCACTACCCTAAAGTTAAGGCCCTTGGTGTCCATCGACATTTTTGCTGGCAGTTTGCGAAAAGCAGTTCTTCTAAATGCTTTCAGGGACTGTTTGTATGTTCAACTCAGATATACTGGCGTAAAATTTAAAGTCCGCCGCATGTCGAAGCAGCGGCTTGTCGCAAGCTGATACGGCACTTCAATGCCTCGATGACTGGTTCGCCCAACTACAGCAGCAGAATACAACAACGGAGATATTTCCGCAATACTTTTCTCGAAGATAAATATCGCCAATAGCCAACATATTCAATAAAAAACATAATTCTTGTAAAACATACGCTTGGGTGGCGTGGCTGCCATTGCTTGTAAAGGAGGCGGGGTGACAATTTTCCGGCGCCGAACTACTAAGGTGGCCTCAAACATGTGAAGCTTTGGGGGACAACGGACAAGGACAACTTGTCGCGAGCAGCTCCAACAACTCCCATTTTCGCCGAAAAATAGGCAAAAACAATGGTATGGCACCAGATACACGCTTGAAAAATCGTATACCAAGCTCGGCTGACCTCTTCCAGAACGTCGTCTACAATTCTGCCCTGCGGCAGAGCAAGGCCATCAACAACGACCTTGCGACGCTGCAATCCAAGGGCGAAGCTTCCGCCGGCGAAATCGGCAACGTATCCGTCACGCTCGCGACCTTCAGCAAGGCCATCAACGAGTACAACAGCCTCGCGCGCCAGGAAATCGTGCCCAAGAAGCAGGAGGAGGCCTTTGAGCGCGTCAAGAAGTTCCGCGAGGACCTGGCGGGCTTCCGCGAAAAGGTCGACGGCCTGAAGAAGGCGCGCGAGGACGCGCAGCACCAGAGCAACCGCGCCGAGCTCCTCGGCCGCCGGCCCTACAACGCCAGCGCGACGCCCGAGAACCCCTACGCCAACGCCAACACGACGAGCACGACGTCGACGTTCCAGCCCCGCCACGGCGGCGGCGGCGGCGGCGGCGGCTCGCAGATGACGATGGGCTCGCAGGAGGAGATGCGCGAGGCGCACGCGTTCCGCGAGCAAAACTTCTTCGCCAACACGAACCAGGCGCTCGACGACTACATTGCGCGCGGGCAGGCGGTGCTGGGCGACCTGGGCCAGCAGCGCGAGATGCTCAAGAACACGCAGAAGCGGCTGTACGGCGTGGCCAACACGCTGGGCATTAGCGGCGAGACGATCCGCATGGTGGAGAGGCGCGCGCGCGAGGACAAGTGGATATTTGCGGCGGGTGTCATCATCTTCTTTGGCTTCTGCTGGTTGGTGATTCACTACCTGCGGTAGACGAGTGGGAGAGTGCTGTGCGTGGAAGAAGGGGGGCGAGCATTGTCTTGGGAGCATGGAGCGCGGCGTCTGGGATTGGTATTTGGCAACAAAAATATGGCATATGTATATATATACACAAAACGCATTAAAGGCGTGGTGCTTTTCTTCTTTACGTTTTACATTTTTTTTTATTGTTCCAAGTCCATGTTTATCACAATGGAGCTCTTAACCTTCATCCTCACTATCGACGAGGCGCAGTGCCACGGTGAATATCACGTCCTTGGTGGTTTCCACCTCGATATATCTGGTATCGGGCAGGATGTGATTGCTCGTGCTAAGCCTGCCACCCACCTGGGATTCCCAGTCAGTGACGTCCCACTCGAGGCCCTTTGTGGTGATGCGGCTCGGCTCGCGCAGGGGGATGATGCCGACGTGCTTAGCAAAGGCATCTTGCTCGCCGTCCTCGCGGACATGGATGCGGTGCTTCCCCGCCTTGAGAAGGAACGTGAGGCTGGACCCCGAGAGCAGGAAGATGCGGCCGTCATCGTAGGCGGGCCCCTCCTGGAAGAGATAGAGGTGGTGCAGCTGGCTGATGCCCTGGTCGAGGCGGCCGCCGATGCCGCCGAGGGCGATGATGTCCATCTTGTAGGCCTCGCGGATCCACCTGATGGACTTGCCAAAGTCGGTGCTCTCCTGGTCGCGGTCGTGGATGACCTGCGCGGGCTGGGGCTGCGACGAGTAGAAGTCGCGGACCGTCGGGCTCAGGGAGTCGAGGTCGCCGATGATGGCCTGGAGGTTGGACTGCCGCTCCCTGTCAGTACTTCTTGCAGGCTGTAGACGACGGCAATCGTGTAAAACTCACGAATTTCCCCTGAAAGGATGAGAGCTCGTATAAGCGATTAGCGCCGCCATCCGCGGCTACCCTCACCGAAGCTGTATTGCGGGATGCCTTGTTAGCGCGGGCCGTTCAGCAGGGCTGAACGCACTCATAGCGGCATGAGACGGGCTCAGATGAGCCGAGGGCGGGTACTTGCAGTTATTCCATAGCTTGCGCAGGTTGATACTGTTTTTCAGCGGCTGATTGAGCACGAGCAGAGCAAAATCATCCGCCAGGTCACTCGACTGCAAATATCTGGCGGGATGCCACTCAAACACCGGTGAGGAGGACTCCATGGCAGCGGGCCGTAGCTATGAGGTGGATGCAGTAGCAATGATGCAGCAGCGAGATGTAAAAAGCTCGGAGACCTGAGACTTTCTTGTTTGCCTCATCTACTTGTTTCCCCTCATATGCAAGTCTCAGCTATCCAAAACGGATGCCTTTTCTTTTTTGTTTGCAAGCGTTTTACTTGCATTAGTCCCAGTTCAGATCTCACGTAGACGTCACGCCACACAGCTGTGGCTAATCCTCGGGCCAAGCCACTTGATGCCCACCTGCCAAAGCTTGTTCCAAGCGAGGCCAAAGCCAGCACTGGAGCAGCCGCCGCCACAGGGGGCTACAGACAAACGGCAGCGGACTTCCGGCGCTGACCAATCCAGCTCAAAATCGCCTCTGAATCTTTTTTTCCCCTCGAATTGCCCACTCCCCCGAAGCGTCTCCTCTCCGCGATACCACCTTCCCGCTCGTTTGTCAGGTCTGATGGGGTTTCAATTCATCTGGGAACGCCTGATAATTTCGTAATTCTCTTTTTAATTTCTTTCCGTCCTTCCTCTTCCACACATACAATGTACCGCACAGCGCTGTCATCCGCCTCGCGACCGGCCGCCGCTGGCCTGCGAGCGCAAGTGCTCCGATCCGCTCCGCGCCGGTTTGCATCGACCTCGCCCGCCGACAAGTCGAGATCGTTGAAGGGCTCTGCCGTGCGCTGGGCTCTGGCCGGTGGCGCCGTCTACTACTACACCACAAGCTCCGTCTTTGCGGAGGAGGCTATTCCGGGTATGCGACATCAACGCCGCAAGGAGAGCAGTGGCGACTTGACGTCACCATTCAATGCCAGCTCTGCTCTCGGGAACCTGGAATATCTGTACTGACAGATGAAATTACAGCCAATAAGTTCTCTACCGCGCCGTCTTCCTTCCCCCAGACCACCGAGACGTCACAGCTCCCCACCGTCGATTCCGTCATTGAAGAGAGGAAATCACAGGCTGCCGCCAAGGTCGAGAGGGCTGAGAAGGCGGCAAAGGCCGTCGAGTCCAAGCCGGCAGAGGAGGAGACCAAGAGCGATGCCCCCGCCGCCGAGAACACAGCTGCCGCCGTCGGTTCGCCGGCCGGTCTGGAAGAGGAGGCCGATCAGCAGGGCGCATTCAACCCGGAGACTGGCGAAATCAACTGGGACTGCCCCTGCCTGGGCGGCATGGCCCACGGCCCTTGCGGCGAGGAGTTCAAGACGGCCTTTAGCTGCTTTGTCTACTCCAACGAGGAGCCCAAGGGCATGGAGTGCATTGACAAGTTCCAGTAAGTAGAAAAAGACGCGGGATGTATGATGAAAAAACGCCGACTAACGACAATTCGAAGGGGCATGCAAGAATGCTTCCGTCAGTACCCCGAAATCTACGGCGCCGAGCTGGCCGAAGCTGAAGGCGAGGAAGAGGACGCTCCCGCCAGTCTGGAGGAGCCCGACAAGCAGATTCTTCGCAGCGAACACAAGTCTTTCGCCGCTCCCACCACCGACGCCAACCCCATGACTTCTGCGATGCAGCAAGAGCCGGAGACCGCTGATTTCAAGTCTGACGAGCCCAAGGATGTTCCCGCCGCCGCCGATCCCGATAGCCAGGCACCTGTTGCTGCTGCGCCTTCGTCGCAGGGCCCCAAGTGGGAAGATGCCACGTCCGCCAATGACGGCCCCCTTCAGGCCAAGCCTGCTGAGAAGCAACAGAAGTCTGCTGAGAAGCAACAGTAAAGTTTACCAGGACCTCACTGGACACTCTTTTACCATACCGAGGATGGACTGTTGGCGTTGGTCAACGTCTGCCCGTTGTACTACTTAAAACAATCGCCCACGCCACGAACTGGGCCGTGTACGAAAAGCGCAGAAAAGAAAGGGAAAAAAGGACGGCTTAACGATAGCATCTAGAGGGTCGAAAAACGCACGAGGTGGGATTCATTACTTTGTACAAACAACTCCACATTTGCAAACTTCAATTTAAAAAGGAAAGCAGACAATTACAATAAAAGACTTGGAAACATTGAGAAATCACGTTGTCATTGCAACATGCCTTGACTGCTATTGATAATGCGAATAATACAAACTCGCCCGTTCTGAGCGATCCAAAGAGGATTCAGGACATCAAGCCTGTGTATTAATTGGTATCCTTGTTCCCCGCCAGCCTTCCGTAAACACATTTCACATTCGTGATGCCGTCCCCCAGCAGCAGCGCGCCCTAGTTCTTCTTTCCGCGGTAGAGGTAGCTGCCGACGACGGCGTGCGCGGCGCCCACGGCGGCCATGATGCCGACGCCCAGGCCGACGGCCTTGCCGTCGAGGGCGCCGCTCTCGTGCAGCTTCCAGGCCCTGTAGCCGAGGTACGACCCGACGCCGACAAAGGTGGCGAGGTTGGCGAGAGCGACGCGCGCGGCGGCCCTGTCGGAGAGCTGCGCGGCCTGGTTGGCGAGCCACGAGTCGGCCTTTTTCGCCTTCGCGGAGGCGTCCTTGCGGGCGCGGCCGGCCTTTTGCTTGGCGGCGTCGGCCTCGCGCTCGAGGCGGTGCGCCTGCGTGTCCGTCTGGACGTCCTGCTCCATGAAGTCGGAGGGGACGGTGTGCACGCTGGGCATGTCGACGTCGATGAGGGACGAGGTGGAGGCGGACTCCTTGGCGACGACCTCGGGCTGGGGAGGGGCGGCGGCCTGGTTGACGAGAGCCGGCGGTTAGCTTGGCGAGAGATCAAAGGGAGGGAGAGAGAGAGAGAAGTGTTGTGATTGTGCTTGGCTGGGACACGTACCTCAGAGGCGGACTGCTTGGGGCCCTTGGAAGCGGCGTTTGCGTACGACACTGATGAATGTTAGCTGGGTGAAGAGGCAGAGAGCGCATGGGGGTGATGTTGAGAGACTCACTGTTTATTGCTGTAGTTGAGGTGTTGATGATGAGAGAAGAATAATGTATCGCGAGCGGTGGCGCAATGGAAAAGAGTCTTGCTGCTCAAAATGGGCGTTTTGCGTTAATTTAGATGAAAGAGATCAAGAAACACGTTTTTACGTTTTTCCCAGGAACAGAGGGAAGATTGGCCGCCTTAAAGAACCCCCTCCGCCCCTCCTCTCCTCTCCTCACCTCAGGACACAAACCACAACACAGGTACAAGCTGGGCAACTGGGCAAAGCCAAAACCGGTGCGAAGCTCTGCGCCGCAGCTGCTTGGGCGCGCCGCTACAGGTCATGACGTAACGATCGGCCGGGGAACCACCCCTGCAATTCTTCCCACTAAAACTGCATCATCCATTCAAGCCAGGATCTCTCTCTTCGCCCATGCCAAGTTTTACCAGGAGGCGCTAAAAGTTTAAAAAAAAAATAAGAAAAAAATTGGCCGGTTGTAATTTGGCAAGGTAATGACATAGAGTTTCTTTGGTTGGCTGGCACGTGAATATCTTTTGCTGTCTTTTTTTCTTGTGGGTGCGGTGGAAGCGCTGGTGTGCTGGAGCTGGGAATCGCTGATGCGACGTGACGCCGGCACAGCTAACTGCCAACTGGGAGAGCTTGAGCCACACTGTGGCTGAACGACATAGATTAGCTCAACGGTCATGAAGAACTACATTTGGCAATTGAAAAGCTGAATGGTTATCGACTGGATCAGCAAGAAGTAGAATAATCAGTCATACGCAACACTACTGCCTCAACATCGACTGTGATGTAATATCGCTCAAATACTGTGCGCTCGACAAAAGCTAATCAGCTTCAAACGCTCTCAATGAGCAAGTATTATTATGTATACCCAGTATCTATTATATTTCCATTTATTTCCCCCTCCCCAATTCTTTGAAACGACGCCAACCCCAAGGGTATCAACGCTGCTTTTCGACAAGCCCATGGTTACATATAACAAAAAGATAAAAGACGGGAAAAAGACAAAAATTCACAAAACGGTATCCCATAATAGCGCCATTTGAATCCAGAATCCAGATCAGCAAGTCCTCCAGAATCCGCGGTACTCCCCTTTTTACATATGCAGCATAAAACAAGAAAAAACAGATGCGCAAAAGCAAAAGCAAAAGCAGAAAGAAACAAAGACGAGAAAATCAAACAAGCCCTTGATACCAATTGTACAAATACACAAGAGACGTGTCCCGGAAAAAGACATGTGCAAGTCATTGGCGCAGCGAGCCGCGGAGGCTCTTGACCCAGTGCTCGCGAACCTGGCCCGGCATCTTGCAAAACACCATGGCCGTGTGCTCGTTGCTGAGCAGGTCCTGCGGGATCTTGACCTGCAGCTCCAGGTCTTCGGTCGCGAAATCCCGGTAAAAGAGGTCGACCGCCTGCTCGCGCCATTGGGCCGTGCCGCCGCCGCCCAGCGTGCCGATCAGCTCCTGCACGCCGCGTCGGCCACCCTTGTCAGCCTCCAGCGACGCTGCCCGCTGCGGGATCGCGGCCCCGGAGATGATGGGCGCTGCCGACGAGTTGAGGGTCGGGGCGACGGATGCGGCGGATGCGGCGGATACGGCGGACGTGGGACCAATGCCAACTGTCTCCTCGGACGCGGTGAAGCGGATCCGTTTTTCAGGCGACACGGCCTGAGACTGCTGGTCTACGCGCGACGGCGTGTTGGAGGCGGAGAACGAGCCCTCGAGGTCGCTGCCGCCGGGCAGGCCACGCTTGCGGCTCACCGTCGTGTTATCCTCCGGGGGTGTGAGTGCGCTGCCCTGTGCGGCTGCCGAGCCAAGAGTCACGTTCGACGGCGTCGCGGACCCCGGCTGTGCGGAGCCGGACGAGGATGCCGTCGTGGTTGAGTTGTGCGTCGGCACAGTACCTGGGCTCTCGTGGCCTGTAGATTGGCCTGTCTGGTCTGCGGACGGCAGGATGGACGAGTTGGCGCCGAGCTCCAGGTCGTCGCCGGGTTGGCCGTCACGGCGCTTCGGCTTCATAATCCTCTTCGGAGCTCCGCCGGAGCCAATGACATCCGGGTACAGCGTCTCCATATAGTCTTCGTGGTCGAACGGTCTCCCTCTAAGTGCCCGTGATAGCGGCTCTCGCTAACACCACAGATGTTAGTGAACAGGTACCCAATACTCGTCTCGGCGGGAAACGAACCTCTATATGTGCCCGCCAGGCCTCCTCGGTTGCCGTCACGGTCCTGGTCTTGGAGTTGTACACAAAGTCCGGGTCCTCGCGCAGCCCTCTCCACAGCCTGAAGCGTTTCCGCGCATTATCACTCTTGTTGATGAGATGGTTCTTGGTGGGCGACGCGCCGTGGCTCTCCTGCAGGGCCTGGGCGGCCCGCTCCCAAGCCTCCGCCTTGAAGCTGCTGTTCTCGCGCAGGCCGAGCTGGACGCTCTCGCAGAGGCTGCGGAAAAAGGTGGCTTCGTAGGCCGGCGTCCAGCTGAAGCGCGGGGCTCGGCGGTCGCGGTCGACCTTGCCGGAGCCCTGGCCGTCGACGGCCATCATGTCGACGTCATCCTCGGACATCATTTGGCTGACTGGGATACTGAAAGGGCGGGAAACGGAGGCCGCGGTTCGCCTCTCTCTTTCCTCTCGAGCCGAGTCTCTGTGAGTGGGCAAGCGTGTAGCGTGTTTGTGCGTGTATGGTTATCGTTATCAATTCGGTACGGCCAAGGATCCTCTCGCAGAAGGGGGGACGAAAGGCGGATGTAAGCCTCCCCCCTTGTTGTGCGCAGGCAGGGTCCAATGAGCCTTGGACGAGACTGTATTTGGTGATGTTTTTCTGCACTCGACGGCTGAAGGGGAAAAGAACCCCCAGTGAGGCGGGAGTTGCGGTGCAGCAGCGAGTACTTTCTTTTTTTTTTTTTTTTTTCTCGTTGGTGGGGCTTTCGGAGGGGAGGGACCTGGAGAACTGCTGGCGTGTATTTTTTTTCTCTTACCCCCAGAGGGATCAGGAGTTTACAGTGGGAAGACAGACATTTCTGCGGGCTGGGAAGCTCACGAGATTCCCACCAACTGCAGGGACCCGACTACATGCAGTTAGCGCATTGCTAGCAGAAAAGCAACCAGCACTAACAGAATATAAGACCCAACCTGGCCGAAGACCGGTGCAGCCGCTTCGACGGAGGCGATGCTCCCAGGTCACGTGTGGCCTAGACCGGCCATGGAGCATCGGCCGCCCACTTTCGGCTTCTCGTTCTCTCATCCAGGACAACTGTGCCCAGATGGGAAAAGACTAATTACGAAGAGAAAAAAAAAAAAGCATTGGCCGCGATTCGAAATGGTCCCGACGATGCAGAACTCTGCGCGAATTTTGGTCTGCCGCAGCCGAACGCGCGGTATCAGCTTTGCTGGCGGCTGCATCGCGGAGGAGTTCCCCGTATAAGTCGCGATGATGCTCTGCATTTGCAACGTTGATTGGTTGACCGTCTTGATTGGACGAAGGAACACCCACGTACCGTCTGTCATCCTGTGATTTACGCCGCTCTTATGCCTTGTGGCTCATGCATCGGCGTTTGTTCTCGACCTCCTGAAGCTGTCATTAGCCGTTTGCCCATACCCATATTCGCCTCCACAAAGCACACAACATTTCATTACAACAAAGAAAGCGGGAGCTTGCCTTATGAATGCGCAATAGCCTGACACAAAGCAACATAAAATGTGCAGCATACAACAGTTGGCTTTCTGTGGACCGCGTCGAGAACTGCGACTGGCCAAACGGAGGCGCTTCCGTCAACCTACATGGAGACCCTGATCAGACTGCATCTAACTGCGACTGCGTTATTACACCCGCCCAGGACTGCCAGGATCATCGCCTACCTTGCGCACAAATGAGACGATATTCAAGTCTTTATACACCGTCTTCTATATTCACCGTTGAACCTGGTCCATTTCCTGTGTGGGCCACTCGTCGGAACTGCTGCAACCCGCCATGTGGTGCGAGGAACGGCGGAATGCAATGGTGACATGGTCGTCCATCAAGTGTTTTGTTGGTTGGCTCAGTAATTGAATGACGTGCCGCAGAAACATTTAAAGCATGTACATGACAATCGACAACTTGGTGGAGCGCCCTGTCCAACGAGGCTCTCTGCCCTCGCCGCGAGCCTGCGCAAGTTGCGGGAAATTAATCACATCAGCTAAAATTGGGCCATATTTATATGTTACAGAACATTGCCTTTCAGAAAAGTCTCCTGATTCCTGGCTTTCGATGCACACTCAGTCCAACTGTACAAGTAGACCTAGTCGAACCCCTTTCACAGATTACAGAGCGGCGACAACACCGGCAATGAGGAGCGCGGCGCCTGCCACATGGCCAGCGGCAGCTCCCGGCGAGGCAGTAGTCGGCTTGGCGTCGGCGCTCGTGCTGGCAGAGGAAGTCGGCGCGCCAGAGCCCTGCGAGCTGTTGTTTCCGGCCGCGGTCGAAGAAGACGTGTCTCCTGTTGTTGCAGTCGGCGTAGTGCTACCGCCCTGGGCGGAACCACTCGCGGCAGCGCAAAACTTGATGGCACCAGGCAGAACTTCACCTATAGGGAAATCATATACCAGTGGACTGGAAGAGTGGACAATGATAGGGGCAAGGCCGATGAGGCAGAGGAAAGGGGACAGAGTAGGTTGTCTGATGCGAGCGAAAAGTGAAGAAGACTTAACTTACCGGTTGCCTTGTCAGCACCGCAATCTGCAAGCACACAGGCTCCAGCAGCGTTGTAGATGCCCTCGTAGTTCTTCTTGCCACACCAGCAGACGGCGTCGTCAGGAGAGCAGCTCGTTGCGGACGTCCTGGCGTCATCCAGGCACCTTAGGGCGCACTCGGGCAGGAAGTCGGCTCTGTTCTGGGCGGCAACGGACCAGATGCCAGAGGCAACGACGGCAAGGGTAGCAACCTTCATTGTTGAGTCGCGAGTACGAAGGAAATGAGTGGCGTGACTGTGGCGTGTGGCTTTTGCGAAGCTGGATCGGGATGCGAATACTCGATTGGGAGGAAACTACCCAATACCGGACAACCGAATATGCATCCTGCAGAAGCACGCCAGGTCCAGCCACCGGTTGAGTACAGGAGTCGGGAAGACAGGCAAGTCGGCGCCTTGAGGCTGCAATTACGATGCTCAACTGCAAACTACCCTGACCATGACTGCCCAGCCCATGTGGCGCATCCTGGAGTCGTAGAATCCTAGAAACTAGTCGGTAATATTAGCTCTCAGCACCCAATTCAACCGGTTCCGCTCCTGGCTGGGGCTCAGCCCGGGAGGGGTGGATGTCGCCAAGACGAAGGGACTGCAACTATTTGGCAGAGGACCGACGTCGCTCTCCCCTCAATTTTAACTGGGGGGGAACAGAAGGAATAGCTGAAATGTTGTCTTCCTTTATGAGGCTGTACAAGGACTGAGAACCAATTCCTGTATAGGGCTAGGGTCGGCAGACGCGCGGTCTTCGTCGTATCAGCGCCGTCACACACCCAAGCGTTCCCTGCACAACACACCGTGGACTTGGGTTGTTTTCTGGTGGTAATAACAACCCCCATATAAATCAATCAGCGGCCAAGACCTGTGCCTAGAGATATTCCCGCATGCGGCCCGGGTGTTTCCTTGGTACTTATGTGAGTGGCGGAGGGAGCGCACCTTGAGAAGGATTGTGGCGTGCGGCGCCCGTGACAGCAGAAAGTCACGATCAGATAAAAATTTTTATCTGATCAGATAAGATGCCCGCCCAACAACATGTTTTCTCAACGACAGCGCCATTTCTCGGCCGCCAGTCCTCTTTTGAACAAAGGATCCGAACCCATTGTTCTTTATTTTCAAAGTATCCACCAGCATTTCCATGCCATGCCTTCTCCGAACCCCATCCGGAATAATGGCTGCCAAACCCATCACAGCTGCACGACGACAAAGGGAGGCCGAGCAGAGAGAGAGAGGATGAGAAACTAGTAGCAAATGAGGCAATTGCTCCGCTTCAACTCCAACTCCCAAGCCCACCGCCCCTATTTTTAACCGGTAATAGCGTTGCAAGGCACCTGTAAGCCTCACTGCATCCTCGTCTTTGCATTGACTCCGTCTGCCACTTTTTTGCGCGGTTCCTATTTGCTCCGACCATGTCACCAGGTCCCCTTTAGCCCACCACCACCGAGGCACCCTTCGCATCCATCCGACACGACGAAGCCATGGGCTACTGCATTAGCCTCGTGGAGCTGAAGAAGTTAGTGCTGTCTTTTATTGAGTGGTTCCGACCTGGTGCTGGGTTTAGGCTGCTGCTCGGTCTCCGCCATGGTCTCCATTCCGCATATTAAGCTTGGCGGAACTGATTGATTGATAACGGAAACGAAAGCGAAGAAGGAACAAGGCTGTGAGGTGAGTTTTTTTTTCTTTTTCCTTTTCCTACCTTTAGCCTTCAGCTGCGTGTCTCGTTCCACGCCTTAAAGCCGGCGGGATCCCCCTCCTCCTCTCACGTTCCTGTCTCTCATCGTCGTTGTCTCTGAGTTCTGCTGATCACTGCCCTTTCCCCTCTCTTCCTTCTACAAGGGTGATACCCCCCGCGCCGTCTGTAGAAACTTGGTCTACTTCGTTTTTTCTACATTTTGCCTCGGTTTTGTCTTCCTATACCTGCGTCCTCTCGCAGCAGAAAAGAAAAGAAGAACCCACCGCAACAATGGGCTTCTTTGACAAGAAAAAGCCCGCGGCTGGGGAGCCGGCGGTCGTGCCCCTCGCCCACGAGCCCGAGTCGGAGGACAAGGGCACGTCGACGGAGCGATCCAGCGAGGAGCACTTTGGCGCCGAGAAGCAGGCCGGTGTCAAGAAGGTCGAGGCTGCCGCCGCGGCCTGGACAAAGTGGGATCTCATCGCCGCTTATGGACTGTAAGTCAAACCTTTAATCGGGTGCACGCCGAAGTCTGTGGGAGAGGCGCTCATGTACTGACCACTTTGCCGTCTAGGATCTGGCTCTACTACTTTGCCACGTCGACCGCCGAGGTTGTTACCCGAACTCTCAACCCCGTCGTGACGAGCGCTTTTGGCAAGCACTCTACCAGCGCTGCCGTCAACATCGTTTCGTCCATCATCGGTGGCTTGACCAAACTGCCTCTGGCCAAGCTTCTTGACACATGGGGCCGTCCTCAGGGTCTGACCCTCATGCTGCTCATCTGGGTACTTGGATACATCATTACTGCTTGCGCAAACACGATTGAGACTTATGCCGCTGCTCTCGTCTTTTCCGCTGTCGGGTAAGTCATATACCTCAGGAACCGCGCACCCACCATCCAGTGACTAACATTGGTTCTCCTCCAGCTCCCAGGGCGTCAGCTACTGCATTACCGTCTTCGTAGCCGATACCTCATCTCTACGCAACAGAGGTCTGATGCTTGCATTCGCGACGTCGCCGTACATCATTACTACACCGATCAGCGGTTTTATCGCTGACCGCATCGAGAAAGATGCCGGTTGGCGCTGGGGCTTCGGTATTTGGGCCATTGTCATGCCCATCATCGTTTTACCGCTGTGCTTCCTCTTCTTCTGGAACCAGATGAAGGCTAAGAAGCTTGGTCTTTTCGAGTCCGGCAAGACCAAAATCACGCTGCGCACCGTGTACAACTACCTCGTTGAGATTGACATTGTTGGTCTCCTTCTCCTCGCAGGTGGCTGGACGCTGTTTTTGCTGCCCTTCTCCCTCTGGTCCTACCAGCCCCTGCAGTGGCGCGCGCCTCTCATCATCTGCTTCCTTATCTTCGGTGGCCTGCTTCTCATCGGTTTCTGCATCTGGGAGAAGTTTTTTGCTCCCGTCACCTTTATTCCCTACAAGCTGCTCCTGGACCGCACTGTTTTCTTCGGTGGTCTAATGTTCAGCTTTGTTTTTGCCAACTCGGCCATTTGGGGTAGCTACTTTACCTCCATGCTCCTGGTTGTCTGGAACGTGAGCTTCCGGAACACGACCTGGATCAATAACATTTATCGCATCGGATCTTGCTTCGCCTCCATCATCCTCGGTCTTCTCATGCGCCACACCGGCCGCTTCAAGTGGGTTGCCACACTCTACGCCCTCCCTCTTATGCTTCTCGGCGTTGGTCTCATGATCAAGTTCCGTCAGTCGTCAGAGAGCATCGGTTATGTCATCATGACCCAGATCTTTGTTGCTTTCGCCGGTGGCCCGAATGTCGTCGCCGGTGAGATGGCCATGATGGCTCCGTCTGACCACCAGCACGTTGCTGTCGTCATTGCTATTCTCGATTTGTTCGCCAGCATTGGCTCGGCCATCGGCTCTACCATCTCCGGCGCCATCTGGACTGGTACCTTCAGAAACGAGCTCATCAAGCACCTCCCCAGCGATGCCCCCATCGACGCCATCTATAGCAAGATTGAGAACCAGCTCAGCTACCCTGTGGGAACTGCCATTCGCACCGGCATTAACGAAGCCTACTCTGCTTCGCAGCGTTACATGCTCACTACCAGTATCTGCCTTTTGGCCGTCGGTTGGGGCTGTACCTGGATGTGGCGCGATATCAACATTCGCACCAAGAAGCAGGTCGGTGGCGTCGTCGTCTAAGGCCCTGTTGTCTGCTTTGATAACGGCGTTTTGCCGACGTAGCGCGTGTACGCCGGTAGGGACACTACCATGAGAGCCGAGCCGATGCTGGAGAGATGAATTTGGAATGTTGAACGTAATGGAACCTGATACCACGAATGTTTTGCGGTGTAATTATGTATTAGATGATAACGACGTCATTGGACTCTCCAAATTTTGTCTCTTTTGCTGATTGTGACACCTTCGAGTCAGTTGAATGGCTTTTTGTCTATTGCCAATATCCATCTCCATCTAATAGATGCACTGAAGCTTGCCGTATTTGCTCAGTATGGGTGTTATATCTGGATAGCGAGGTCAATGTCATGCTCAGCAGTGTGCTTGAAGTTGTCGGGTGCTCACCAAGGTTCAGCGTGACCTCGTCAGCAGCACCATCGCAGGTGCAGTTCATCCACGGACGGGTCTCGCCAGGCCACACTTGGTCTGGAAGACGGTAGATGTGGCAGTTGTTGCACGCCGAGCCAAAGTTTCCATCGATGCCAAACTTTGCACGAGTTAGTCCTGCCACGCGGCGGAAATTAAAGGGTCAAGCGGCAGAGGGGAGAAGAAGGAAAGAAAGACGCAACAGGAAATGGTGATCGGCCCACGTACGATGATTTTGCCATCTTTGTAGGCAAGGCACTTGTTCAGGTCCAACGACGTGTCATCAAACGTGCCCTTGCCGTCGCCGACATTGCACGTTGCCGAGAGGACTTCGGTCGCGGCATCGAGTGACTCGTCTCTGCAGCTCTGGCCCCAGTCCCCAGCAGCAGCCGAGCCGGCCAATACCACGAGAGCAGTCGTAAGCTTCATTATCAGATAATGCGATGAGAATATTGTTTTTCCTTTTACGTGGCTGGGCTCGTTATGCTTCTCTCATCTGAGAATGAGGAAGAGAGCTAGGAAATGCTTTGGAACACGGTCAACTACGTTATATATTGTCACTCCAGCGGGTCTTGTATGGAAACGTTCGCCGTACGGCCAAGAAACGGCGCATTCTTTTGTGATTAGAGACGGATACTTTATAGTCTCGCTTACATACCCCGCGCGGGCGGGAAGGCAATGGGACAGAGATCGCGCGCGCGGGTTTTAGAAATCACCGTGCGTTGCTTTTTAGTAAACAATTATTCCATCAATTGTTCCCGCTGCTTGCCCGCTAGCAATAACGGCATGCAAAAGATATCAAAGCTACGCTGCTGCAATGCAGGATACCTTAAAAAAGAGTACAAATGAGCCGATGTCGAACAACGCCGGCCAAAGCTTGAATGTGGAATAGTGCTGACTGGATGGAGCTCTGGTGTCTCTAGGCAAAGCCCTGTTACATAAACGACGCCCACTGTTCCGGAGGATGGAGCTTATTGTTTTTTATGAGTGTATTTATACCTCGGCGAATACAGGCTCGCTTAATATAGGAACGGCGAGACAACGGGTTATGGTTATCTGTTGGGTAATTAATACCCGAGGTAGGTAGCCGCGTATCGCATCGGAGATTTAATTATTTCCAATTACTAGCACACCAGGACGACAAGGCGCTAATGAAGCTGTAAGACAACCATCAATAGCGAGGAATGGAAATTCGATATTGCTTCCATGCAGGTCATCATATTCTCTCCATGTGATATAGCAGGCAGCGGCCCGATTTCATGCGGTGCTACACACCCACGGGCACGGCCACGCAGCCTGCTCTCTTTTGATGCGCCTCTTTGTGCAACCCCTCGCCTCGACCAAAAGGGTGGGCAGCGGACCGCTGTGGGAAGGTCGGCCCGTTTTGGAAGAACCTTGTTCGTAAGGATTCTATATCTTGGTCTCGGACATGGTCTTCTCAGCCTCTTGCTTCCATTCGTCTCGCCATCTGGTCAGCGGAGGGCGACCGTGGACAATGTCGCCCACGGTCCACAGCATGCGCTTCTTGTCCGCCTCCTCAGAGACATCATTGTCCGGGCAGATGGCATAGAACTCATTCTTTTCCATTTTCTTGTACAGAAAGTCGGCCACCTGCTCGGGAGCCCAGGCGCCCGCCGGCTTCTCCTTGGTCTGACCGCCACCGGTCTAAAGTAATGATAATAGTGTTAGCGAAGCCTGGGCGGTCGAGTCACAAGACATGGCATTCGACGGAATAAGGTGCAGAGAAACAGAACTTACCATGCCCGTAAAGGTCCAGCCTGGCACAAGGAGGTGAACGCTAGTGGTGGTGTCGCGGAGATCCCAGCACAGGTGTTCGGCCAGCGTCTTGACGGCCGACTTCGAGGCATTGTACGCGGGGTTCCCGGGCGGGTTCGTGATACCCTGCTTGCTGCCCGTGATTACAATGGCTGTGGGCTTGGCCTTGGAAGCCTCCTGCACGACGGGAAGAAACGTGTTTATGCCGTTGATGACGCCAAACAGGTTCGTCTCGAGAATCTACATTTTCTTGGGTGTCAGCGAAACGAAACGCAAAACAGCATGCAACACATAAAACGCAAAACGCAACAGCACGCTGTAGCATCCCGTGCCGTGTAAGTGCCCCGGAGCAGCATTTACCTTGCGGAAGTAGTCGCTGTCCCCCCAGGTGCCCTTGGCGCCCACGCCGGCGTTGAGGGCGAGAAACTCGATGGAGCCAAACTTGGCGAGCGCAGAGTCCTTGAGCGCAGCCCAGTCCTCGGACAGGCTCACATCAGCGACCGAGGAGACGACGCGAGGCCCGGCAGCGTCCACACCCTCGCCTGCAATCTGGAGCCTAGCTTGTTCTAGAGCGTTGGCGTCGCGGTCGACGAGGAGCACATTCATGCCCTTGCCATGACACAGCTTCGCGACCGCGAGGCCAATCCCAGACGCACCGCCGGTAATGAGGGCGGTGGAGCCCGGGGTGAGTGCTGCGGCAGCTCCGGACATGGTGTTTTTTCTTTTTTCTTTTTTTTTTTTTGCCTTCCTGGCTGATAAGTATTTTCTGCTCAATAAATGGAGGGGCAGAGAAGGCCTGGACGTTTGCGAATGACTCTGCTATGCCTTGCTGGACGCGGGAATGATTCGAGTAAGTGGGAGCCATGCAAATTACAGGACGGCTCCTCAATGTGAGTGGTCGCAGGCCCAAGATGAGGAAAGCAGGGATGAAAAGGGCCTGCCAAGTCCACAGCGGTGGCTGCGGGGTTACAGCTCACAACCAATGATGACATTGATGCAGGTTTCTGGCGGGGTTGGAGTCAAACAGGATGGAGTCGGTGCCAATTCGATCGGTGATCAATCAGAGCGCGGCGTTGGGCTGCTGCCTCTTATTGCGGGAGGGGGCGATCGACATGGGAGCCTTGGGAGGAGGGCTCAAGAACGTGCCTATTGGCGTCGGAGGAAAAAGAACAAAGCAGCTAGGGCATTCTTCAAACTCTAACTACTTATCGAGATGCCCATAACTTGAACGGTCGGCTCGTGCAGGTGCCGAGTTTGCTGGAAAAGAGACAAGAGGGAATAACTGACAAGGGAAAAAAAGCAAAGAAGCGGGAATAAAATAAAAGGAGAGCTTGGCACAGGAACAGGGGATCGTGGGTCAAACCAGTCTACGGAGTACGTCGTCCTTCTTGAGAGGAGAGCAGAATGCATGCCCTTGCTTGGGTTGAAGCCAGCCAACCAGATTATAGAAGTTGACAAAGCCCTTTCTGTCAAAAGGGAACAGTTAATGTCGCTCCTCGAACTATCCGTGCGACCGAGGAAAATAACGGAAGCGGTCCGCCCCGGATCCGGACCTATTATGTACCTACATACCAACTCTGCTTTGTGAAAAGGCCATCACGGCGAGAATGCAATCAGCCATGCCGCTTGGTCGTGTGCTGTGATGGGCTTCAAAGTTGCTGCTGGTCACGCATGCTCGCTTTAGATTTCTGCATCCTGTCAACACATTAAAAAGCCGCAGCCAAACCAGTTCGAGACTGGGACGAAGCGCAAATGCATCAGCAGCAGCACAGGTTAGCGTGCCCCGGGCCACGCTGCCAGATTGAGCAGCGAGTGTGGGTTGCATGCTCTGCTCATGCGGCGCCATCTCGAGGGTCACATCGGGCGGTCCTCTTTGAGGAGGGGTGTGTCGCCGAAACTGCGCTCGCTGCCCTTGCGACCTGTTACTCTCCGGGCGTAAATGTCTGTGTGTTCTTTTGCCTCGCCCGACTGGATTTCGTTCATCTCGGCTGCGGGGGACGGGGATCAGGAATATGAAAAGGCGACCAAGGCTCGGACCAAGCCTAGCCACTTTCCTTCCAGTTGTTGCGCTGGCGAGAGGATAGCTAATAATGCTCGCTGCGCGGCGGTGTGGTAGCACAGACGAAAGTGTCAACTCAATAGCCCGCTCTCTGGTGGGCACAGGTCAACGGACGACCGCTAAATATTGGCTAACTAGTTATGTATACAGGTTCGGTCCCGTGCGGTCCGTACACTGGTGACTTCTCGGAGCGAGCTTCTCAACGGGGATATAACTATCAATGCATGGCAAACTCTTGGCCGTGTCTTGGGTTGTCGATCGAGCTGGTGTTTTGGAGCCATGTGTTTCTGTCTCGCTTCTGCATCGCAGCAGCTTCTTTCTCGAGCGACGGCCCTTGGTGTCTGCCACCCTCGACAGTGTCACGTTTCAGCAAGCTTCTTTAAATGTGTGTGTGCGTGTGTGCTTGTATGTGTCCATGGTCCCCAATGTGCGGTAACTGACGCCAGCGATGCACGTCGCCATGCCATGCGCCACATACCCGCGCAGCTGGCCGGTGGTAACCCTTTGGCGGCGTAGCACGGGATCGATCTACCATGCCTCTTCTTCAGCATGTCCATGTACCCAAATCACCGGCCCCCCTGCCACCCCCCTCTCTGGCCCCTGGTGCATGAAGCAGGACCACTGTATGGGACCCAGGTGGCGTCCCCTGTCAGGTAGTCGCTTTGCATCATGGTTGGCTCAATCCGAGATGGGACATCCCAAAGAAGAAATCACCTGCTGCTGAATGTGTGCACGGGACGGTGAGGGAAGCAAAAGGAAACAATCATGTTTTCGCTGCAGGCCCCGAGTCAGCTGGGTTTTGCGAGAAATAGGAGATATTTTACTAATGTAATAAAGAAAATGAAAAGATTAAAAAGCAGGGCAACGAGTCTTTTTTTTTTTTTTTTTTTTTTTAATCTCCATCCGAAGACGATAGGCAAATGAGAGGACAACAGCCCGATGTCACAAGTAAGCTTTACCAGGCATATGGCCTCCCTTGCTGCCGCCACCACAACGCCCACCCGTGCGATCCAGAAGGGACAAGGAAGTGCACGAGAACAAAGCGAAAGGGGTCGGCCGAGAAGAGACAGCGGAGGCCAGGCAAATCAGCGTGGCTTTCCGCCAAGCGAGAGCAAAAGCGGAAAACCAAATCTATGGCGCGGGCGCCCGTGGCTGAACAAACTAGGAGGGCCATCGCCGAAAGAATCACCGAACCCAAGAGACGCCCTTTTTTTCTCTTCTTGTGCTTTTTCATGTAGCTGCGCAGCGTTTCTGGCCAGGTACCCCGGACGGCGTAAGCAAACCATCTTAACCACTTGCCTAGCTGGGACATGTCCGTGCTGTCAGTCGGAGCCTCGGGAGCGGTTTCTACAGAGCTGAAGGCGTCTACAAGGACTATTTTGTGACGGCGCCGGAGTGTCCTCCGCACGCTAGCAAGCCTCGTGGTAAAAGGTAAAGGAATACATGTCTCAGGAGTTTCTGTAACTACCTGTACCTTCTTTGCTCTGTGCTTTCAACCCAGGCGTTGTGCCAAGGAACACTCGAACTCGCAATAGAGGACCCCGTACTATGCTCCGGCCGTGTTTACACTCACACCCACTTTAAGACCTTTTTTAACGGGAAGAGACGAGGGAAAATAAAAAAAAGAAGGACCTGCAAAAATTAGAATAATAAACCGATTCGTCGGAACCCTGCATGAGCTAAATGCTTCTCTGAGCCGCGCCCACTTACAGCACGTGTGCGCAGCTTGTTATCGGGCCGTCCATCAGGAGGATGGCCATTAGTTCCTGTAACGACGTAGCATTTACAACGAGTCTAGACGTCTAGCCAGGCTCTCTTTTGCTCTTTCACACCATGAGCTTCGACTCCACAACCAGCAACAGCGAGAGCCTTTTCTCTTCTTCTCCCACACTCAAGACTCACTCTCACACACCATACCCCTGCCGACTTCAGTCCCGTCCCTCTCTGCCTTCTTCCCACCCTACCCTTCCTCCCACCCCGGTGCAGTCATCCGTTGCCTGCATCTGGCTTCCTCTGTTGACTCCTGGGGGCGCGCGCGAGTCCGCTACGCTGACCCCATGCGACGTTTCGCAAGGTCCTGTCCGACGAATAGATTCCCGAGGACGCCCCGGTTCGGCCTGCTCCCCATAAAGGGGGTGTGAGCTTATTCCATCGGACATTCGACCAAATGTCGCTTTTGACCTTCCCAAATGACTACGGCGCGATAGAGTATGATGGGTAGGAGGGGGGTCACGCAAAGTGGGCTCCGGTATGTTTTTGTAACAAAGGGTTATATACTGGATGAGATCCCAGATACGTTCATGCGAACCTCCTTTCCACTCTACTTATATCAAAGAGTTGACCTCGACACTCGTATATATTTATAACCTGTTGATCAGTACCTCTACTTACGTTCCTTTTCTGACTACCGTTGCTACCCTGGCTTTTTTTTTCTTCTTCTTTACACTGAGCGTGCTGGTGCATTTTGCTTTTACCCTTGTCTCACAGCCAGCTACCCAAGCCCTACTACACGCACGAGTCATAGCTACGCTCAGCGTCTCAGAAAACAGCAAGCATGGTCAAGGCAGGCTTCGTCTCATCGCTCCTGTCCCTCGCCGCCCTGACCGGCGCCTGGGACGCCCCCAACTACGACGGCTTCAACCGCGTCTGGCAGGACAACTTTGCCGGCAGCGGCGGAACGCTCCCCAACGAGGGCAACTGGAACATCATCCAGGGCTCGCTCGGGGTCAACAACGAGCTCGAGGTATACAAGCGCGACACCCGCAACCTGCAGCTCAGCGGCGGCAACACGCTGCAGCTCGTGCCCTGGCGCGACGGCGGCGGCTGGTCCTCGGGCCGCGTCGAGTCCAAGTACACCTTCACGCCGCCCGGGGGCAAGCTGACCCGCGTCGAGGCCGTGCTGCGCTTCGGCGGCAACGACATCAGCCGCAAGCAGGGCATCTGGCCGGCGTGGTGGATGCTCGGCGACGCGATCCGGCACAACGTCCCGTGGCCGCAGTGCGGCGAGCTCGACATCATGGAGACGGTCAACGGGCAGCTGACGGGCCACGGCACCATGCACTGCGACCGCTTCCCCGGCGGCATCTGCAACGAGGGCAACGGCATCGGGCAGGCCGTGAGCTTCCCCAACCAGGACTGGCACACGTGGCGCCTCGAGGTCGACCTGCGGCCCGGCAACTGGGTCGACCAGAGCATCGTCTGGTACCTCGACGGCCGCGAGTTCCACCGCATCCCCGGAAGCCGCATCGGCGACTACAACGTCTGGCGCTCTGTCGCCCAGAGTCCTCTGTTCTTCATCCTCAACGTCGCTGTCGGTGGCAACTGGGTACGTGATTTTTACTGCATCGGAGGAAAAAAAAGGAAATTGACTAACACTGGTATAGCCCGGCAACCCCGACGGCAACACACAAGACGGCTACGGCAGCATGATGGAGGTCGGCTACACCGCCCACTACGTCACCTGGTAAAGTTGACCGCACGCCTCTGTGAGTCGTATTTGAGATTGGATACCCAACTGGATTGGCAAGCGTAAAGCGGTTTCTGCTCCCTGTGTCTTTATTGCTCCTTGTTCCTTTCTCCTTTCATCTTCCCTTCACTTGTCTATATTTCACCGCCGGCCGTCGTTGACGAGTCTTGTTCATACACTCCTGCACTGCAAATTTCTAAGCTAGTACGTACATACGCAATCATGAGAAATACATACTGTACATATTTCATGAATCTGAACAAAAGAAGAAAATGAAAATGAAAAGTTGTTGCGTGTTTTTTGGTTAGACCCCGAGCTGCTCCATGGTCGCCAGAACCTTTTGGACGCTCTGCTCAGTCTCCGCCTGCTGCTCCATCTGCAGGTCGTACACCTGCTGCAGGATCTCGATCATAAAGGGCGCCAGCGGCACCTTTTGCGTCGTCTTGTAGTCGTACACCACAATGTCCTCGGCGAACCGCGCCGCCAGCCGCTGGTTCTGGTGCGAGTAGAGGGCGGCGTCCAGAATGAGCCTGTCGCAGCCCTTTTCCGGCCGAAACGCGAGCTTGTGCAGTACCGTGACGTTGTCGGGGAACTTGACGGGCTGTGCGGCAGGAGTGAGTGGTGGTGCGTGTTAGCGGCCCTGATGCGGAAAAGATTAGGGTGAGGGTGTGCTGGGATGTCGTACGAATTTGTAGTCGGTGCGGATGCTGGCCAGAATAAGACCGATGCCTCGCGGGGACATGAGATGAAGGAACTCTTGTTTACGCTTGGGGGCGATGTAGGAGGCTACATTCATGAGCCAGTTGACTCGGCCAGACTCGGCAAATCGGTTATACATGACGTTGTTGACATGGCCTGCGGTGGTTAGCCGACTTGTTCATAAGTTGACAACGGGGCTGATGTAGAGAAGCAATTGGACGAGTAAGAATACATACCCTTCAAATAACATGAGTCTTGCTTCCGTCACATTAGCCTTTTCATAGCAAACTCACCATAGAATCCTACCCAGCAAAGCAATTAGCAAGCCACCTCTTCACAGACCGTCCCTCCAGTGCACATATCAACTCACCATGTCACCCCAAGCAATGCTATGCTGGTTCAGCCCCCTCCAGTGCGGTTCCGTCAGGTAACCCTCCCGGCCCGCCGTCAGCTTCAGCCAGTTCTGGTCCACGTAGCTCAGCTGGTGCCTCAGCTGCGCGTCTGCCTTGCCTTCGTTGACACCGTTGGCGATGCGCCTGCGCATGTCGCTATACCACCGCGAGCTGAATTCCGTCTTTGGCGCGGCGGCTCCCTCGGCGTCGGCGCTGGTGGTGGTGGTATAGGCGCGTCGCGCGGCACGAAGCTCTGTGGCCCGGGCGAGGCGCAGCAATTGCCGTCTGGGAATCATGATGGGGCGCTATATGTGGTATGCGTGATGCTGCGGAATATAGTGAACGGAGTGAACGGAAACAAGGGATGGTGATGCTGGATGATGGAGCGATGACGGCGTTCTTGATTGTCGAACGGGAACGGCGTTCCGGCCGAGCGGGCGGCTCGTGTCGGCTTTTGGCAGGTGTTGTTGCGTGGGGCCCACAGCTTGTCCACTGGTCCGGCTCCGGTATCGCCGCCGGTGTAAGAGCCGACTTTTGTTTCTTGACAAGACTCCTGCTGTTACTCTCTAGTTCAATAACTTCCGTTCTATTCCAAATTATTGACGAGACTTATCACATTTCAAAGGTCGAAGGTAAAAAATGAATAAATGGCGCATGCGTCACGACATCAATAGTAGGTTCTTGTATGAACGGTATGGATTCTTGAATCTCTATTTCACACTAAAGGAAACAAATGTACAAATGTCGGTTCCGCAGCTGATAAATGTCCAAAGTGCGCGGACCGCACATCAAAATGTCGAAAGAATGAATACGTGGTGCAACATGTCGCTACCCTACCCAAGATACCAAAAATCAATCATGTCGGTTGCTGGTCATTATTATCGTGTCGTTATGTTGCCATCCTCGTAGATAGCGAGCGTAGGAAGAGAAAAAAATATGAAGAAGGAAAAAAAGAAGGAAAAAAAATTATACAGGTTATGCGAGCACCAGTTCGCTGCGGCTGGCGTCCTTGTTCCTCTTCTTGAACAAAGTCTTGAAGAGATCGCTCTCTTGCCGCTGGGCCCGCGGGCGGATGGGGAGCTCGAGGTCGTCGCGGCTGCGATGGCGGCTGCTGCGGCCGTCTTCAAGCATCTTGACGTCGGCACGGGATTTCCCCTTGGTCGAGGACGAAGAGCCCTCGCGAACGCTGCCCGAGGAGGAGCCCTTGCTGCTCTTGCGGTCGTCGTCGTCGTTGCGGTGCGACTTGTGTGTCTTGTGGGACTTTGTCGTCTTGGCCGTCCTGCTGGTCTTGCTGGTCTTGCTGGTCTTGCTTGTGCGGTGGGTTCGGGCGCTGCGGTGGGAGCGAGTGTCGTCGAGATCGCGCTGGTCCTCGTGGCGCTCACGCTCGTCGGCGCGGGTGGCACGGTCGGCCTCGGGGGTGATGAGCTCAATGTCGGCGCTCTCGTCGTCAGTCAGTGGTTCGATGCCGCGACGCCAAGATTCGATTGCGCTGAGCTCGTCGTCGAGGACGAGGGCCTCGTCGTAGCTGCCGGCATAGGTCTGAGCGCGCTGCAGGACGGGTCGGTCGGCGGGCTCGAGGGCGGGCATCTGGGCGTACATGAGGGCGGCCTGCTTCTCGGCGCGCTCCTGCTGGACCCTCTTGACGATCTTCCAGCCGCCAAACATGACGACGGTGACGCCGACGGCGAGGCCGGAGGCAATGAGGAAGTGTGGCGACGACAAGAGTCCAAACACGGCGGGTGAGCCGCCCTTGAGCATGCCCAGCACGGCGGGAGACATTTTGGCCGCAACTGCAGACAGCTCGCTGAGGGTGAGGGCGACTGCGGCAGCAGCCTCGGGCTTTTCTTGGAGGTGCTTGATGATGGCCTTGGCAGAGTGCTGCACGCAATCTGCCTCATCCAGCAAGCCCTCGACCCTGCGCACCAGGGCCGTGGCCTGGCTCGGGTCCTCGGTGAGATCGGTGCGGTAGGCCAGGTCTGGCGGGATATCGCCGTAGGCAAGATTCATGTCAATCTTTTTCTTGGGCCGAGTCTGCAGGGCGCCGAGATGCGACTCCGACTTTGTCCGGGGCACGAGGGCCGACTGCCTGGTATCGACAGGGTAGACGCTGCGCTCCACCACGGTGAGGTCCATATTGGACTGGCCCATGGGGACGGTCTCGGCGTAGGGGCTGCGGTATCTGGAGATGGCGGTCGGAGGCCTTGAGGGCCTAGCGGTGGAGGCCTCGCTGTGCGTCTTGAGGTTGTCCTCGGTCAGGGCGGAGGAGGAGGCGACCGAGGGGGCGCGCGAACTGCGGGCATGATGGCGGGAGGAAGGGGCGTAGGAGTGATGGGAGCTGCGATGGCGGTGACTGCGGCGGGAGCTGGCGATGCTCTGGGCGTCGTAGGAGCGGCGGCGCGGCTGCTGGCCGTGGTCGTCGGCCAGGGTGTACTGGTCGTCGGGGGCGTAGTAGTAGGTGTTTGCGCGGCTTATGGTGCGAGGGCGAAAGTCGGCGGCATCGTCTTGGATGACAGAGGGGTCGCGGTGAAGGCTTCTCGTCTGGTCAAAGGTGTCGGCGCGCTGGAGGCCGCGCTCGGCCTTGATGTTGTCTTTCTTTTCCGAGTAGGAGGCCTTGGCCTCTTTGAAGATGGAGAATAGCTGTTTGCCCTGTGTAAAGAAGAATGGAATGTTAGTCTCGTCTTTGTGTCGTCTGGTGTTGTCGATCTTTTTTGGAGAGCGGAATCTATAATAGCCTAATAGCCCGTTTGCGCTTGCTTCCCGTCTGTGGCGGGGCTAATAATGAAGCCAAAGGGAGACGGACAGATGGTGGTGGTGCGGGGGATTGTCCGTCTCTGTCTCTGGACCGCTTACAGTGCTGATAATCTTGCCCGAGTTGTTGACTATGGTTATCGTCTGCTCCATGGTGGGCGGTCCCGGGGGACGAAAGGGATAGAGTTGTTTGCAATAGACGGTTGAAGATGATGAAGCAGAGAGAGGGAGAAGAAGAAGAAGAAGAAGAACTGAGGCAGCATATGTCGGAGAATGTACCAGCAAGAGAGAAGGGAGGCCTTTGCATGAAAAAGGTACTTGCAACAAGTACCTCGTCCACAGTGAGGCCGTCTCCTACTAGGATTGGCGGGGAGGTTGGGCCTCGCCTTGGAGGGACTTGGGGGGAACTTGGGGGGCCTCCCAGCTGGAAATGCCCGCTGTAGAGTTTTTTTTCCTACAGGCGGTATTCTGCGGGTCTTCTCTTGCACTGTTCTTCCTCTCTGGTCTTTGGTAGGCCCAGCAGCTGACAAAATATCCTGCAACAACAGGAGTTAATTCACCAAGAGTTGAGACGGACCTCAAGAGTCGGTGAATAGCAATAGATCTCTGGGTACTTTTCTCTGGGTACCTTTCCGGGGGTCTTGCGGTCTTGATCCCCTAACAAACCTTACTGCCAGGGCGGGGAGCTCCACTGTCTTTATCCACGGTGTGAGAGGGAATAAGCTGGGCGGGTGGGCATCAGACCGCTACAAAGACAGGACAAAAAAAAATAGATGCCGACGTAAAAGAATTGTAGAGAAATTCGCAGAAAATGGTTCACTCTGGGAGTCTATTAAATACCCTGCACAAAAAAAATCATACTCGTCATCTTGTACAACTCCTACAGCGGCAGTGATGATGCCTGCATCCATAACATACGTACACTCTATAGATGCCCAACATGTCGCCTAAAAAAAAAATTAAAAAAAAAAAAATCCAAGTAAAATAAAAGACCGTCTGACAATGCAATCATCCAACCTCGTAATACCTGTCAAGTCAGCTTGGCCTCACTACCGCTACTGCAAGACCAGCGCCAGGCTCATCCATAAGTGCCAGACGCATCTCGGCCGGCCTTCTCCCGATTGGTCAGCAACTCTCGATGTCCTCCCCCCTCCCTGCATTTGGGCTCACCAAAACACCAAAACCTCAAGCTGAGGCTGGGCTTGTCAGGCGCCTCTGCATGAGAAATGTCACCTTCACCCAATACCGCCCGTCCTCTTGTCGCAATCCCGCTCAACATCATTGGCACACAAATCACCCGAGCCCCAGCCCTCCCCGCCTGCCCCAGCTCCAGCCCGTTGCCAAGTGGCCGTGTTCGCAGCCTATCATCCTCGGGGATGCACTGCGCCCTGCCCCGCGAGATATGATGACTCCTTTTTTCCCTTTTGCTCACCAAATCATGTCAAGACAGAGGAGGATTGACATTATGACCCAAGCTTTCCCGACTCCTTGGGTTACCCATGGCGTCAGTCACGTTGCCTCTGCTTGAGCCTCCTTGCTTCCCGCTTCCCGCTTTCCCGCTTTCCCGCCACCTCCTCTCCACCGAGGAAGGCATCCATTCCGTCAGTCTTACGACGGGACGAACATTTCCTGACCGGTAAACTGTACGGGGTTACACACGCCGCTCGGGCCAGTCCCTTCCTGTGACTGTTGAATCGCCGGTTCCCTCTCTTCATTGGCCTGGACCCGTTACAGTTGGGGATATTGCCCCGACGCGGGCTGCACCACATGACCGCCTCGGCCGCTAGGTCTCGTTCAGGCCGCAATAAGCTGCATAAAAGTGGCATTCACAGCGAACAACGTGTACAGTAAGCTTTTTTCTTTAAATTTTCTTTCTTTTTTTTTTTAAAATAATTATCGTGATATTTGTATTCTATGTATACAACATTAAAAGTTAGATGAACAGCTAAACCGAGCCGCCAATGCATGTATTTTCCCCCAAAATGAATCAAAGAGATATCAGAGAAAGACAGAGTAAAAAAAAGAAGAAGAAAACAACAAAGTAAAACGCCAAAGTCATAACGCAATAGCTGATAGCAAAAACAAACACAAAAAACAAATGTAGCGTGAGGCTGCTGCAGAAGACGTCACGTCCCCAGCTGCTGCCTCACGCAATGCACGCATGCCAAACGGACACGACGCACTGCATATCCATTAAAATTCCCCTCAACAAATCTTCTTTTACTCCAGGTTCGCCTCGCGCTGGGCGACGACGTTGCCAAGGTTGAGCTTGCCGGCCATCGCCAGAGCCTTCTGCTGCGGCGTCAGCGTCTTGAGCTCCTCCTGCACAATCTCCTCGCGGCTCGACAGGTCGTGGGCCAGGCCCATCGACTTGAGGAAGCTCAGAGTCTCCTTCCACTCGTGCGCCTGGCGGGCGACGCCCCAGCCGAGCTCCTCGGACATGACCTCGATGACCTTGGGCAGCGCGACCAGCGCGCTCTCCACGTCGAGGAAGGCCAGGCGCGTGCGGCGCGCAATCAGGTCCGCGGCGGTGCAGGCAGACTCGGCGCGGACGCCGTAGCGCACCTCGGCGTCGGTGAAGGGGTGGTTGGGCAGGAGGCGGACGGCGCCGGCGGCCGACGAGGCCATGCCGAGCAGGGCCCACGCGCGGTCGCCGTAGTTTGTGGCCAGGTGGTGCGCGACGTCGGCGTCCAGCGAGGCGTGCGCCTCGAGCAGCTCAGACTGCAGGCGCTTGGAGTAGCCGTGCGAGCCGGCGAGCGTGACGTTGCGGGTGATGCAGGAGCCGGTGGTCTGGAGGCCGGGGATGCCGGCGCCCGAGACGTCGGCGAGGGTGACGGCGCGGGGGGTCAGGTCAAAGGTCTTGATGGCCTCGTCGACGGCGTCCTCGGCCATCTGGCGGTAGGTGGTCCACTTGCCACCGGCGCAGGTCAGGAGGTTGGAGGGCGAGACGGTGACGAGATGGCTGCGGACGAGGGACTCGGTGTTCTTGGCGTTGGGGTCCTTGACAAGAGGGCGGATGCCGGACCAGGTGGCGAGAACATCGGAGCGGGTGAGGACAGACTCGGGCTTCAGGAGCTTGCTGACCTCGCCGAGGATGAAGTCGACGTCCTGGTCGCGGGCGACGGGGTGGCGCTCGACATCGCAAGCGGTGTCGGTGGTGCCGGCCAGGGTGTATCCCTGCCAGGGGAGGACGAAGACGACGCGGCCGTCCGAGGTGGCGGCGTCGAGCATGCCCATGCCGTTGGGGCAGATGTCGCCGGGCAGGATGATGTGCGCGCCCGAGGCCGGGGCGATCATGGCCTTGCGCGAGGGGTCGTCCATGCGCTCGATGGCGTCGGCAAAGGGGCCCGTGGCGTTGATGACGCCCTTGGCGCGGACGGTGAACTCGCCGCCGTCGAGGCCGGCCTCGGTGTCGACCTGGGCCATGACGTCGCGGACCCTGGCGCCGCAGACCTTGCCGTCGGCGCCCTTCTCAAGGCCCGTCACCTCGACGTGGTTGAGCATGGTGGCGCCGTAGAGCGACGCCGTCATGGCGAGCGAGACGTTCATGCGCGAGTCGTTGTGCTGGCCGTCGTAGTAGACGAGCGCGCCGACCAGGTGCTCCGGGTTCAGCATCGGCACCTTCTCCAGCGCCTTGGCCTTGCTCATGTAGTACGAGCCCTCGAGGCCCTGGTCGCCCGCCAGCAGGTCGTACATCTTGGTGCCCACCCACATGTACGGCGCCTGCCACCAGCGCTCCAGCGGCAGCAGGATGGGCAGCGACTGCGACAGGTGCGGCGCGATGCCGAGGAAGCTGCGGCGCTCGTGCAGCGCCTCCATGACGAGCTCCAGCTGCGCGTAGTCGAGGTTCCACACGGCCTTTTCCAGGTAGCGCACGCCGCCGTGGACGAGCTTGGTGCTCTTGGAGCTGGTGCCGGCGGAGAAGTCGTCGCGCTCGACGAGGGCCACCTTGAGGCCGCGGGTCACGGCGTCCAGCGCGATGCCGGTGCCGGTCGCGCCGCCGCCGATGACCAGCAGGTCGTACTCCTCGTCGGAGCCGGCGGCCGCGGCGCCGCGGCGCCGCAGGTCAGCGAGGTTGTCGGCGCGCGACTTGACCTTGGGGAAGGACCGGGCGACGATGCGCCCGCTGGCGTCGCGCTGCGTGGGCACGAGCGGCGTCTCGGCGTGCTTCTTCTGGCGGCTGGTGTAGATGACGGTGCCGGCCGTGGCGGTGGCGGCGAAGCCTATCAGCGGCTTGCGCAGGCTCGAGAATACTCGAGACATTGTGAAGGATGGGTGTTGGTTGTGATGTGTGTGTGTGTGTGTCGGGGGGAGAGGGTTCGGCGAGTCGGCAGATGTGAAGCCGGACTAAGTGGCTAGCAGCAAGCTTTGCGGAATGAAGCAACTGGTTCAATCCAGGTAGAAAGGATAGGGAGGTCACACAATTAAATAAAGCGTGTGCAATCACAAGCCTCGGGGTGGTGAGGTCCGAATACCGGAGGTTTGAATTAGACAAGACAGTCGCAGATGTGGACTTGTACTGGAGCAAGTGTCCTGGCTATGCGGGCCAGAAAGATAGAGTAGTAAACGGTGTATACAGATATAATCAAGAGGAGAAAGAGAAGGAGAGAAAAGGGAAGAAAGAAGTGCGTCGCATGTCGTTAATAAACCAGTGACTCAAAGCCAGGCCAGGGCAAGGGAAAATAAAATAAAATAAAATACCAAAACTCCCAACAGCTTAGACGAGCTATGATACCGGCACGACTCCACCCAAGCTATCGGGAACAGTCCCGCGAAACAAAACCACGAATAAGTTGGCAGCGCACCAGCAGGGCTGTGTAAGCCCGTCCCCTTCACGAGACCGGACACGGCCGCATAGCCTAAACAAGGGGAGGGGGGGCCGGGAATGTATTCAAACAACCCCCACGTGCTGTATCATCCGTTGGCTGGCATTAGGCTTCCGATGCGAAAGCTGGCCCAGGGCTTCCGGTAATACGGGGCAAAGCGGGAAAACAAGGATAGAGCCCACTAGGGGAAACAGCTCACTTACAGGTTGTCAAGAGGTGAATGGTGCCAATCTGCGAGAAACCCCGAGGACCCCGACATTGGGCGCAGGAAAGAAAGACACAGGTTGTAATTCTGACATCAATGATGAAAGCTTCTGCATGAGCATCTGACGCGCAAAATAGCATGAAAAAGAGGAGCAAGCAACCGGGGGGGGGGGGGGGGGGAAACACAACGCCCAATGGAAAGGGACGAGTCGCAGCTTACACGGAACCCAAAAGGGGCCCATTTAAAGGTACCAGCTTAAAAATGGCGGGCTTTTACCCAAAAACCAAGCCCAAGCCGAGACACA